>OY720459.1:6527500-6772500 GCA_963082715.1 Harpalus rubripes | reverse complement strand
AAAAATTAACACGTATTCGTATTTTCCATTCATGACGCTCTTATTATAGCCATATTTTAATGAAATTAATATGAAACTTTACATGCATTTTTCTCAAAAAAATCATTATGTAAGGGAATAAAAATATTATATCACTGAATACAGAATTAAATTCTCTAACGAATGAGCAAATAAAAAATTTATGATCTCATTTATAATTTAAAAGTTAAGTCTTGTATTTTGAGAACACTGGTCCAAAAAAAATATTTTTTTTTCAAACCTAGAAATGTCATTTTTTGTGACTTGGTTCACAAGGTAGAAGTTTCATTTCTGCGCCGCTGGAAATTTCTACGCCGTCGGCGTAAAATAAATAAATATCCATAGAAACTACATAGAATTAGCGAATAAAAAGAAAAGTAGTGCGTAGTCTTTGTGTGCCTCGCATGCAATTGTCCGACTCGCTTCGCTCGTTGTGCAAACTTCCATGTTCTCCACACAAAGTATCACTTTTACTCCTAATAATACAATATACTATTCTTTTCTTTAAATTTATCTTGTGAAATAGAAATTATTTGCCCATTTAACCGTCTTTGTAACACTTAAGGTGCATTCACAAATGAAAATTAGGTTTATGGTTTTTGTTTAGGTTTAAGTAAGTCATTCATAAATGTAAGTTTAAATTACCTGAAAATTAGTTTTGATATGTACAGTAATAAAAAAATAATAAATGTAATATCGTTGTAGAATTTCATTGATGTATGTATGTAGTAGCATAAAATTAATACAGTGATAAAAGCTAATAAAATGAGCTCATAAAATAGTGTCAATGTAATTTAACTTATTTATATTACAGCCCATTAAAATTATCAAAGAAAATTTCAAATAAAATTCTTTACAGTTGTAGTTTTCCGCTAAATTTAATTTTAATTTATACTTTGAGAGATTTGTGGTTTTCAAGTTCTGCTACGCAAATAAATTGTTGTGAGAGTAACAAGTTTATTTGTTTTTGTTTACCTTTTGTTTTGAGGTTGAATTAAATGAAATACGTAAAAAGACCGTGTTAAATTAATTGAAGAAATGTAAATAATTCAGGTAAAAATATTTATTTTAAAATAACATTTTTTGTATAATTGTGTTACCAATATGAACATTGTCGTATATACGGCATTATTTTATCTAATTTAATTGATTTCGTATCTTATAGTTCTTATCTTGGACCAAGGATATTAATATATACACTGGATTGCTAACTTGTATGTTGTGCATGTAGTCACCTGTGAGGCAATCAACTGGAAGGCAGCCATTTGCAGAAAAGGCAAAATACGCGCCATATTTAAAATTACATTTAGAAACAAATTATAAATGGGATGAATTAACATTTTTTTTTATATTTATTGCGTATATTTTAAAAATTATAGTATTATTTATTACATATATAGCAAATTCACAATAAAATAGGACAATGAATTTAAAAATAATATTAGCTTATTAAATAGATGCCTTTTGCATATGTGGTGGAAAATTTGAAAATACAGAAGATGCTGAGTCTGGTTTTAATCTTCTTATATATGTTCCAGGCCTTTTCAAAAAATCAGTTTCAAGAAAATGATCACTGCAAATTTTTGATGCTTTTGTAGGTGTGAAATCTTTTCTTTTTATGGCATCTATCCACAATCGTAATATACCACTATTATTTAAAGGAAATCTGTAAAATATTTAAACAATATTATGAATAAATATGTATACACATATATGAACAATAATACTTGAAAAATTGTCGAGGGTTATCCTTGCTATGTCTATTTGTGCACCCAAAAGCACTACAAGAAGACTTCATATTGCCTTTTATTTAGTGATGCACGACGAGGCGAGAGTACACTCGCATCTCTTCTCGTCTCGTTGCATTATGCGAGACGAGAACGAGAGCGAGATTGGAATTTAAAATTCGAGGCGAGATCGATATAACAACTGCGAGAAGCGAGAGAGAAGAGTCTCGCAATAAAAAGTATTTGTAACTTTATAGCTTTGATTCATAAATTCAATGAAAAATGCACCGTACAGGGAGTGGAGTCAACGGTAATTCTTGCATTGAACAGGTGAATGTGAAAATTATATGAATTGACTATATTTTTTTTTAGTCTATGATATCGGTCGCAGAGCGAGGAAATGCAAAATAAAGACTAAATCGGTTTTGCATCTAATAGAACTAGTTTTTCAACCAACATTTCAGCCCCTAATTCTTCCCAGTTAAAACTACGGTTAATAAAATTCTTGAAGTCCCTGAAAAGGAAAGGATCACATATTAAGCGTCGATAGGAGCCATAATGGAGTGAAGCGGAGTAATTGGTTGCCAGCGGGTTCCCAGTGTAGCGCTTTTTTAAGAGTAATTCTTACTTCATATAGTTAATGATAAAGTGTAGAAACTTTTAGTTACAATTTTTTTTTAATGTTTAATCCTTTTTACTGATGACAAAATGTATTAACAGATGTTCGTATTTAAATAATTTGGTGACTAGAATTTAGTGTTTCGTCTCTTTATTATAGTTATACGACTGTAAATACACGGAAGACGGAACGATTGGTGCGAACTTGTCTTTTGTAGTTCAACTGATACGTAAATACCGAGGTAAATACGTAGTGCGCAAGCGCTTATTTTTACAACGAGACTCGCGAGACCCTAAAAAATGTGTGAAAACGAGAGCGAGATCGAGATTGCAGATCCGAAAACGAGACGAGATCGATATTTTATATTTCTCGTCTCGTCTTGCCTCGCGTGCATCATTACTTTTATTATGGAAATATCTCACTTAAAGTACTTCACTAAGAACACAACACAAACACCACTTTATTCAAGAAAACTATCATTTAATGCAATAATAGAGCAACGAACGTTTGACGTTTTGCCTTTTCTGCAAATGGCGCCGTATCCCCACCACTTGCCTCACTTGTTAAACGTATGTCAGCTATCCAGTGTTTTATTAGAACATCCTTGTGTTGGACACTGTATCTTGGACATTCTGTATATGAGCATTTCCAATTTGTCTTTAGTCTTCTAATTAGACAATTAAAAAATATATATTTCATGATTTTATCATTATATTTATATGTATGAGTATCTTATATTTATTTCTTCCATTATCACTTTTTGTGTCCTAGGGGTGTAAAAACATAAAACTTTGATACTTCGTTGTCACCCTAACATATTACAAACACAAACGTTTTCAGTAATTTTTCATTTCTCCAAAACTTTTATTATTTCCGTGACAACTTTTTTCGTCAACTGTTGAGTGAGGAACATTAGTTTTCCTACTTGTCAGAAATTTCTTCTTCTAGATGATATCGTCGTTATTTGTGGTACGTCAAACCACAGGGGACTAGGATACTCGTTACAGAAACAACTCCTTCGTATGCTCCTAAAGTTAATTGTTCCTGTAGTCACTGTACTCACTTCAAGAAGATTAAATTTGCAAGAAGAATTTTTATATGACTGCTAACCACTACATTTAAAAAAATCTGATGTGACCAACTCATGGCTTCCCGTCAATTCCATGTTTGAAATAGCAATGAGCTTTTAGTAAAGTATCACTTCCAGTTGATCGTTTGTAAACAAAATCTAATTTGTTGTTCCAATAAATAGAAAAGTCTGTAATACCAAATTGTAGATTATATTTTGTATGTTTTTTCTTGAAAATCTGTTAAGAGTTCCAAATTAAGTACGACTTCCGGTTTATCATATAGGTATAGTCAAAATCTAATATTGTTTCAAAATATATACAAGTTTTATATACTAATTTGAGAAGTTTTGAATAATATTTTAATATATTTTTTCAAGAAAATCTGTTTATAGCGCCTGTAAAGTAGTACTTCCGGTTTATCAATTTTAGAAAACATCTAGTATGTCGTTCTCATTAATATAAAAGTCTTAAATACCAAATTGGTAAAGTTTTGGATTATATCAATTTATTTTTCACGAAAATCTGTTCAGAGCTTCAAATAAAGTATCACTTCCGGTTTATCAACTTTAGCCAAAATCTAATATGTTGCTTCCCCTTATATAAAAGTCTTAAATACAAAGTTTGACAAGTTTTGGAATATATCATAATATATTTTTCACAAAAATCTGTTCAGAGCTTCAAATAAAGTATCACTTCCGGTTTATCAAATGTATCCAAAATCTAATATGTTGCTTTCTTTCATATAAAATCTGCTGAGAGCGTCAAGTAAAGTATCATTTCCGGATTATGAATTTTAGCCAAATTTTAATATGTTGTTATTCATCATATAAAAGTCTTAAATACTAAGTTTGACAAGTTTTGGAGAATATCATAATATATTTTTCACGAAAATCTGTTCAGAGCTTCAAGTAAAGTGTCACTTTTAGTTTATTAATTTTAGCCAAAATCTAGTATGTTGTTCTCGTTGATATATAAGTTTTAAATACTAAAATTGAAAAGTTTTGGATTATATTTTAATATAATTTTTCATTGAAAACTGTTATCGGCTTCAAGTAAATAGTCACTTCCGGTTATCCAATTTTACCCAAAATCTAATTAACTCTTTATATGAATGCAGAAAGTTTAAATACGGAAAATAGAAATATTTGGAAGTTTGTTATAAGAGTTATCGTGGACGAAAAATTTCGTCACACATACACACACAGACATCATCGCAAAAATAGTAAAAACGTGTTGTGGGGACCCTAATTCGTGCTTATTTGCTGAAAACTCACCATCGAATTTTTGGCACGATTACATTACCTCCCTTACCTACGGTATGACGGGAGGTAAAAATATTGTTCTTTAAAGTCTCAAATTTGAAAATATCACGTTATATCCATTAGATATTATACAATTAATTATTGAAATTTGTGTAATATTTATAAACAGAATGGCTCGTACCACGAGCACGGTTTTAACTAAAACGCTGTTTTAAGAAATGTCAAATTTCATTATTTAATATTAATAATAAATAATATGAAATATATCAAAATATGATTTTAAAGCAGAACATAGATTGTATTCAAACAAATATTTTTTAAAAAATCATTCTTTAAACATAAGGACGAATATAAATATTGAAATTTCAATTTGACATTTCTTAAAACAGCGTTTCAGTTAAAACCGTGCTCGTAGTACGAGCCATAGTGTTGTCAGTATATACAGGCTGTCCGGATTTCCAAGTCCACCATTGGGATCTCGGAAACTATACGACTTCGGTTAAACGGGACATGTGCTGCGCCTTTGGAGGGCCTCCTTAGATGTGTTTTTGTTTTGACAAAAATTCTCATAGGTTACTAGAAACTGGCGGAAAACTGAATTTGGTCGATATTTTCTTTTTGAAGTTACTTCTAAACTATAAGTAATCGAGAAAAATGTTTCAAATAAAAAAGTTAAATATTTTCATTGTCTAACCAGTGGCGTACGGAAATATTTTTTCTATCTATCCAAATTCGGACACTCTGTATAGGAAGTTAAATAGCGTAGGTAATGGTAAAACTGGTTTCATATTGGCTACGAATGACTTACTGTATGAACTCTGACGTCACAAGAGTGAGAGGTTGTTTTACATGACTGTTTCTTGCGCCAATCTTTTTATTTAATTGTTAAGAGCTTATTAAATATCTAGAAATCAGAATATTATTATAATACAGGAGACAATACGGAACTTGTTGCATTCTCTTCTCGATATAAAAAAAAACAAACTATTTACTAGTAAATATTGATTTTAAAATTTGTACAATGTTTTTCACCATATAAACTTCAAATAGAAAACATTTTCCAAACCAATATAGCACTGCAATCCGTACTTTGAAGTAAATATTTCTGTTCTTGCATTTTCCGATATCTCCAATAATATTTAAATGGGTCACTTTGATCTGAACATTCAGAAAATACAATTTTCATAATGTCATAAAAGAATATCTCCGCTTTTGTCAGCTTGTCCCGGCATGTCAATATTTTCATAAGCTTTTCTTTCTTTGTACTGTGAGAAAAGAGAAATAAGAAAACTAAATTTTTCATAATTACGATTTTAATTGGTAATTTTTAGCCTTCTAGTTTTAATGAGAAAATAGAAAAATGAGGAAATTTAGCTTTAACTTGGAAAGTTAGAAGTTGAAATTTGCTTTTTAATCTCACTTTAATTATGGTTTTACTTGTTTAATATACAGATGAAAAATGTAATACGTACAGATTTTAACATAAAAGAATATTAATAGTTTAATACACATCTACGAGATCTGTTCAAAAAGTATTCGACCTTATTTTTCTTTTGCGAAAACTTGATCGATTTGAATCAAGCTGAATGAAGTGCTTGCATGAGCCGACCTTGTACCTTCGTGCGCCTGCTTGAATTTTTTCCTGCCTGTCGATAGCGTCTGTTGCTGGCAAGCAGCATTTGAGGTGAGGTAGTGTGTAGTGCTCTCGTCGATTTTCATTGCAAGGAAAATGACGGAACGACTAGAGCAGTGCTATTGCATCAAATTTTGCCTGAAACTGGGCGACAGCCATGTGGAAACATTCGGTAGATTTAGACGGCTTTTGGTGACGGTGCTATGGGCATCACATAGATTAAGGAGTGGTACAACCGGCTCGCCAAGTGCGCAGCAACGTCAAAGTGTTGCTGATTGCTTTCTTTGATTCCCGCGGTGTGGCACACAGGGATGGACTGGGAATATGTTTAGTACCGGGAAATTCGGATGGGGTCGGGCCAGGCCAATCATTTAAAGCGATTCTTTTAAATAATTTAAATCATTATAATATTTTGTTTAATAATTTACTTTTTACCTCCCGTTACCATTGATAAAGGAAGTATAGGGATCGTGCTAAAAATCGCATATCGAGATTTTGGTAAATCACCACGTTTTAAGGCCCTTAGAATCCAATTCTAACATTTTCACGATGATGTCTGTGTGTTTATGTGTATGGATCCTCCACTCTAACTCAAATACTATCATTCAGAAAATTTTGAAACTTTGTATTACTACCTTATTCTCTAATATGAAATGAGCCATTAGATTTTGGTGTAAATCAGATAACTGGAAATAACACTTTATTTGAAGCTTAAAATAGATTTTCTTTGAAAAATACCTTTAAATATTTTTTTGTAATTTATATTATTAAAATTAAAGATTATTGAATTTTCTATATGTTTACATTAATACTTTTTATGTATATTTTATGGATAAATTTATAAAATAATATACAATTTAAATCCCGGAGCCTACGATTAAAACAAAACTCCTTCTCTTAAATGAATGTAACTGTCAGATAACTGTCACTGTCAAAATACTAATCATTTCAAATTAATAGTGGTAACGTTTTGAAAAGAAAATAGTAAACTGAACATTAGTTATATGAAAAAGAACTAAATATAGTTTCCAACATGTGTAAATATGTAAGTAACTATGTATTCAAATTAATAAAAATTAAATGGCGGGAGGTATTGTGTTAGCTACATCAGATTTTTTCATTCAAAACGTCTATGATTCGCTCATTTTGGTATTCTTTGCTTTGATAACAATGTGACAATAAATTTGTACATTGAAAATAAATTTTAATATGCTAAAGTAAGTAATAGTTATTTATGCAACAAGCGTGTAACAGAAGCTTTATACCATGAGGTCAAGTATTTCGTGACGTAGCTTACCGAGTCACAAAAATATTGACCGAATTCATCCGTATTTATATTTTTGTCAATTTTTTTTTATTGATTAAATCAATTATTATATGAAAAGGTGTAGCAGGTATGTTATTATTTATAATTTGATAAAAGTTATTTGGATCTAAATTAAATACATCCTTATATAAATGATCATTTCATGTGTATGATGTCGGTAATACAAAAAATAAGTATGTATTGCGAATTTAACAATTGGTTGTCAAAAAGAAAAATAGCTATAAATACTGGCGCACATTCAAGAGTAGTAGGGAATTATTTCCAAATCAAGAATTTATGTTATTTTTGTATCGGTTTATTTATTTTTTCCACTTTCCCGGTATCCCGCCGGGCCAGTCCAGCCCTGGTGACACACCAGGACTATACCTTGTTCCATTTAAGCCATTCAGTATTGTGGAGCATAGGGAATAGTTTCGACCTCTTTGATTGGCTGAAATTAGAGACAAGAGACAAGATTACCCAATGTAATTTCGGCTACTTCAGATTTGCGTTGTTGCCAGTGCCATCTACTGAATGGCTTAAATGGAACAGAGCATACACACCACAGGGTCAAACAATCACCAAAGAGTACTACAGGAATGTCCTCCGCCGCCTACGTGATGCTGTACGGCGCAAAAGACCAGAGTTGTGGTCAACAATGCTCCAGTACATTCCTCGCACTTGATTCAGACTTTTTTTTGGCAAAGAACAAGATTCCTGTGGTTCAACAGGCTCCTTACTCTCCTGATAAGGCCCCTACGACTTCTGGCTGTTCCCCAAACTCAAGAGGCCATTGAAAGAAACGCGATTTCAGACAAGAGAGGACAGTATGGCTGCAACGACAGCCGAGATAAATTCCATTCCGAAAGAGGCTTTCTCGGAATGCTTCCAACAATGGCGGAATCCCAAGGAAACTACTTTGAAGGGAATACTTTTCTAACAGACCTCGTATACGAATAATCAAATATTTTACTTTTAGTTTTTAGTCGAAGTAATCTTAGTGTTCAAAATTACTTTGTTACCAGGCGTCACTTCACGGGCACTAATTGCTGGCGTGGAGACTGCACCACATGGATTAATTTTGTCATTTAAAATTCGTAGCCGTGTGCCTGCATGTCTGATTGCGAATCTTGTGACCCGGGTTCGATCTCGATCGACGCCAAAAACTATTTCGAATTTTGATTGGCATAAATGTGACCCCTGTGGTGCACTCTCCACGCCGTCAATGAATGCACGTGAGGTGACACCAGGTGAACGCCACGGTACGAATATATCGATATGTGTAGTGATGCACGCATGGCGGGACGAGAATTTTTTTGAGTCTCGTCTCGTTCTCGTGCGAGTCTCGCTGTAAAAATAAGTGCTTGCGCACCACGTTTACGTAACAGTCTAACTACAAGAGATTAGTTCGCATCAATCGTACTGTCTTCCGTGTATTTGCAGTCGTAGAACCAGTGGCGTACCTAAGTGTCGTAATTGCGCCCCCTGACAACAATGTAAAATAAAGATTACTTCTTTCTCGCTTTAGTGTAGCGAGATATGTGGCCATAACCAAATAACCATCAATATACGGATGTTCCGCGACTCGCTCGACAAAATTTTACCATATATTCCGGGGGTCATTACGATCAAAAAATGGCATTAATAACGTGCTCGAAATCGGTTTTTTCAGTTTCTTCTCTTTCAACGCTCATCAAAGCAAGATCATTTAATCGATCTTGACCAATATGGAGACTCTCAGATAATTTAAGATCAGTTTTAATTTGTTGAAAGATCTTTCACAGCAAGCGATGGAAACTGCAATAGGCAACATTATTTGCATGGCTATTCGAAGATTTTTCGCCATTGGCGTTTTTCGGTTTCAACATCCCAGTTTTGACAGAGACTAAGTCCAATTTCCAGAGCTTCAGTCACCAAAGTTTGTCTTTCATTGCGAAAATAATCTCTTAAATCTTTCAAATCTAAGGCGGCATCATGATAATTCATATTTATATCTTGCAGTCTTTTCTGAACTCTATCAATAGGAATGAGTACTCTCGTCCAAAATCCAAGTAGAGTCAGAAAATCAAGTGTCAACATACGGTTGTACAATTGCATCACTTCTTGTTTCACTCGTTTCATTTGCATCATCCATTATAGTCTCGAGAACTTGGAGTATGCCGTCAAGGTAGTTGTTTATGGGCTTCACAGCTTCCACCTTTGCACTCCATATTGTTTTAGACTCAGATTTAATAACTATGGTCACAGCGTTTTTGAGTATTTCCCAGAGTTGAGTAGACGATGAAAAAACAGATAGAGAGCTTCAACAGTTCCGAAAAATGTCAATACGCACAGTAATCAACAGTTTTAACATTTCAAATTCTGGCACCCAAGTTATATACGGATACCAAGGGCTCCAAGCGGCGCCTCCTTGGTTCTGGCGCCCAGGGCACCTGCCCTATTTGCCCCACCCTAGGTACGCCACTGCGTAGAACTATAATTATAATAAAGAGACGAGATACTAAATGGGCCCGTCCAAGTCTTCGGTTTTTTAGAAATTACATGTTCCATATCAATCTTGAATATAAACAAAAGAAAACGAAATAAAAATTGCTATATATTTTGTATTTTTATACCTATAATAATGTAATTAAAGTTTTTAGCGTAAAATGGTCGCCATGTTGTGACGTCAGCGTCATTACAGTCATCCAGTTACCCTGTGAAAATGTCACTATAGAGAGGACCATGCATATTTTGCTCATAATTTCTCGATTGGTTTTACACATACTCTACACATACATATTTAATATATCCGAGTAATTTTTTATTAAGATCAAAAGAAAACTTATTTATTAAATAAATTTGTATTATAATTTACGTTTTAATTATTGTAATCTCAATACTCGTCATTGTTGTAATCATTTAGTAAATAGGAATGTAAATGTTGGATTACTTTTTATTATAACCTATGCATTGATTGTTGTAATCAATACGGTCATTGTTGTATTTAATTATTAAATTGAAAATAGATTAAATACTATTTTAATTATGGCACTTGGTGAGTATGATTACCTTCAATATTATATTAAAGAGAGTCTTTAAGTCACAATAATTAAAGCGAATAATTAAAATGATTGTGAAAACGAACAAAATTTTTTATTTTTACTTACTTGATTTTTATTTATATATAATATGTACTATCGAAGTTTTACATAAATTAACATTTAATACTACTTACTACTCCTATCCTATACCTATTCATGTAAGTAATTCAAACGAATATATATTTAGAAATGATATAATAACTATCTGGCTTACTTTATTACCATTAGCTTTAAAGATTTTTGAACACAGTTTTTAATGGATACGTATTTATATTCTTATTCTTGCAACATTTATTGTATATTACCATATTAATGGTAACGTATGTCGGTTTTCTCTACTTCTGACGGAATGACGCTAACGTCACAACTTTCGCGCCAAAACTTTTATAATTATTTTAGGAGTTAGAAAGCATAATTTCAAGAAAACAAAAAATACGGAATTTCTATTTTTAAATTCTTCGTAACATATAAAAAATTCAAAAAAAGTTGGACGTTATATGAATGTAGAAAGCCTAAATATGGAAAATAGAAATTTTCGGAAGTTTCTTGTAAGAGTTATCGTGGACGAAAAAATCGTCACACACACACGCACACACACACACACACACACACACACACACACACACACATACACACACACACACACACACACACATACACACACACGCACGCACGCACGCACGCACACAAACATCATCGTAAAAATAGTAAAAACGTGTTGTGGGGACCCTAATTCGTGCTTATTTACTGAAAACTCACCATCGAATTTTTGGCACGATTACATTACCTCCCTTACCTACGGTATGACGGGAGATAAAAATATTATTGTTCTTTAAATTCTTAAATTTGAAAATATCACGTTATATCCATTAGATATTTTACAATTAATTTTTGAAATTTGTTTAATATGTGTAAACAGAAGGTGTTGTCAGTATATATACAGGATTTCGATTTCCACCACTAGGATCTCGGAAACTATACGACTTCGGTTAAATGGGACATGTGGTGCGCCTTTGTGGGGCCACCTTAGATGTGTTTTTATTTTGACAAAAATTCTCATAGGTTACTAGAAACTGGCGGAAATCTGAATTTGGTCGATATTTTCTTTTTGAAGTTACTTCTAAACTATAAGTAATCGAGAAAAATGTTTCAAATAAAAGAGTTAAATATTTTCATTGTCTAACCAGTGGCGTACGGAAATATTTTTTCTATCTATCGAAATTCGGACACTCTGTATAGGAAGTTAAATAGCGTAGGTAATGGAAAAACTTGGTTTCCTATTGGTTATGAATGACTTACTGTATGAACTCTGACGTCACAAGAGTGAGAGGTTGTTTTTCATGACTATTTCTAACGCCAATCTTTTTATTTAATTGTTAAGAGAATTCAGAATATTATTATAATACAGGAGACAATACGGAACTTGTTGCATTCTCTTCTCGATATAAAAAAATCTGATGTGGCCAGCACATTACCTTCCGTCAGTTCTATGTATTTTGTATAAATGTCATACAGAAGGTTCCTTGCAAAAGATTATATTTCTTATACATTACCTTAAGGCAGTTGTATGCATTTTGTACTAATTCCATACAGAAAGTTTCTAACAAAAGATCCTATATTTCCAGTAAAATTATAACATAAACATACTGTCAGCTGCACTTGACACTGACACCTTTCAATCAGAATTTTCTTAATGTATCGCAGCTGTTTCCAGAGATATAGCAAAGCTGACTAATATATATGATATTTAATTTCTTTATAATTTTTTAACTCTATATCCATTTAATATGAAGTATAAAATGCATTCAAATCGTATAGAGAATAAATAATTCCTTAATATTTATAATAACATTAAATGTGAAAAAATGATATTTAACATCGTTTTTGCAAGAAAAACTGTTAAAATCTTCAAATGAGGGTACTTCCGGTTGACCATTTATAACCAAAATCTAATCAGCTCTTCACATGGATGTAACGAAGAGGAATACGAAAGAATTATAATTTTTGGAATTGTAGTATTAGAGTTATCGCATTAGAAAATTTTGTCACACACAGACACACACACACACACACACACACACACACACACACACACACACACACACACACACACACACACACACACACATACATACACACACACACACACATACAGACATCATCGTAAAAATAGTAAAATCGTATTCTAGGGACCCTAAAACGTGCTTATTCGTCAAAAACTCACCACCGAATTTTTTGACCAAAGACAATACCTTCCTTACCTAAAGGTGACGGAAGGTAAAAACAATTTACTAGTAGAATATTGATTTTAAAATTTGTACAATGTTTTTCACCATATAAACTTCAAATAGAAAACATTTTCCAAACCAATATAGAATGGCAATCCGTACTTTGAAGTAAATATTTCTGTTCTTGCATTTTCCGATATCTCCAATAATATTTAAATGGGTCACTTTGATTTGTACATTCAGAAAATACAATTTTCATAATGTCATAAAAGAATATCTCCGCTTTTGTCAGCTTGTCCCGGCATGTCAATATTTTCATAAGCTTTTCTTTCTTTGTACTGTGAGAAAAGAGAAATAAGAAAACTAAATTTTTCATAATTACGATTTTAATTGGTAATTTTTAGCCTTCTAGTTTTAATGAGAAAATAGAAAAATGAGGAAATTTAGCTTTAACTTGGAAAGTCAGAAGTTGAAATTTGCTTTTTAATCTCACTTTAATTATGGTTTTACTTGTTTAAAGTACAGATGAAAAATGTAATACGTACAGATTTTAAAATAAAAGAATATTAATGGTTTATTACACATCTACGAGGTCTTTTCGAAAAGTATTCGACCTTATTTTTTTGCGAAAACCTGATGGATTTGAATAAAGCAGAATGAAGCGTTTGCATGAGCCGACCTTGTACCTTCTTGCGCATGCATGCATGAATTTTTTCCCGCCTGTCGATAGCGTCTGTTGCTGGCAAGCAGCATTTGAGATGAGGTAGTGTGTAGTGCTCTCGTCGATTTTCATTGCAAGGAAAATGACGGAACGATTAGAGCAGTGCTATTGCATCAAGTTTTGCCTGAAACTGGGCGACATTTGGTAGATTTAGACGGCTTTTGGTGACGGTGCTATGGGCATCACATAGATTAAGGAGTGGTACAACCGGCTTGCTAAGTGCGCAGCACCGACAAAGTGATGCTGATTGCTTTCTTTGATTCCCGCGGTGTGGCACACAGGGATGGACTGGGAATATGTTTAGTACCGGGAAATTCGGATGGGGTCGGGCCAGGCCAGTCATTTAAAGCGATTCTTTTAAATAATTTTAATCATTATAATATTTTGTTTAATAATTTACTTTTTACCTCCCGTTACCATTGATAAAGAAAGTATAGGGATCGTGCTAAAAATCGCATATCGAGATTTTGGTAAATCATCACGTTTTAAGGCCATTAGAATCCAATTCTAACATTTTCACGATGATGTCTGTGTGTTTATGTGTATGGATCCTCCACTCTAACTCAAATACTATCATTCAGAAAATTTTGAAACCTTGTATTACTACCTTATTCTCTAATATGAAATGAGCCATTAGATTTTGGTGTAAATCAGATAACTGGAAATAACACTTTATTTGAAGCTTAAAATAGATTTTCTTTGAAAAATACCTTTAAATTTTTTTTTTTGTAATTTATATTATTAAAATTAAAGATTATTGAATTTTCTATATGTTTACATTAATACTTTTTATGTATATTTTATGGATAAATTTATAAAATAATATACAATTTAAATCCCGGAGCCTACGATTAAAACAAAACTCCTTCTCTTAAATGAATGTAATTGTCAGATAACTATCACTGTCAAAATACTAATCATTTCAAATTAATAGTGGTAACGTTTTGAAAAGAAAATAGTAAACTGAACATTAGTTATATGAAAAAGGACTAAATATAGTTTCCAACATGTGTAAATATGTAAGTAACTATGTATTCAAATTAATAAAAATTAAATGGCGGGAGGTATTGTGTTAGCTACATCAGATTTTTTCTTTCAAAACGTCTATGATTCGCTCATTTTTGATGTTCTTTGTTTTGATAACAATGTGACAATAAATTTGTACATTGAAAATAAATTTTAATATGCTAAAGTAAGTAATAGTTATTTATGCAACAAGCGTGTAACAGAAGCTTTATACCATGAGGTCAAGTATTTCGTGACGTAGCTTACCGAGTCACAAAAATTATTGACCGAATTCATCCGTATTTATATTTTTGTCAATTTTTTTTATTGATTAAATCAATTATTATATGAAAAGGTGTAGCAGGTATGTTATTATTTATATTTTGATAAAAGTTATTTGGATCTAAATTAAATACATCCTTATATAAATGATCATTTCATGTGTATGATGTCGGTAATACAAAAAATAAGTATGTATTGCGAATTTAACAATTGGTTGTCAAAAAGAAAAATAGCTATAAATACTGGCGCACATTCAAGAGTAGTAGGGAATTATTTCCAAATCAAGAATTTATGTTATTTTTGTATCGGTTTATTTATTTTTTTAACTTTCCCGGTATCCCGCCGGGCCAGTCCAGCCCTGGTGACACCAGGAATATACCTTGTTCCATTTAAGCCATTCAGTATTGTGGAGCATAGGGAATAGTTTCGACCTCTCTGATTGGCTGAAATTAGAGACAAGAGACAAGATTACCCAATGTAATTTCGGCTACTTCAGATTTGCGTTGTTGCCAGTGCCATCTACTGAATGGCTTAAATGGAACAGAGCATACACACCACAGGGTCAAACAGGAATGTCCTCCGCCGCCTACTTGATGCTGTACGGCGCAAAAGACCAGAGTTGTGGTCAACAATGCTCCAGTACATTCCTCGCACTTGATTCAGACTTTTTTGGCAAAGAACAAGACTCCTGTGGTTCAACAGGCTCCTTACTCTCCTGATAAGGCCCCCTGCGACTTCTGACTGTTCCCCAACCTCAAGAGGCCATTGAAAGTAACGCGATTTCAGACAAGAGAGGACAGTATGGTTGCAACGACAGCCGAGATAAATTCCAGTCCGAAAGAGGCTTTCTCGGAATGCTTCCAACAATGGCGGCACCGCTGGGAGAAGTGTGTGGAATCCCAAGGAAACTACTTTGAAGGGAATACTTTTCTAACAGACCTCGTATACGAATAATCAAATATTTTACTTTTAGTTTTGAGTCGAAGTAATCCTAGTGTTCAAAATTGCTTTGTTACCAGGCGTCACTTCACGGGCACTAATTGCTGGCGTGGAGACTGCACCACATGGATTTATTTTGTCATTTAAAATTCGTAGCCGTGTGCCTGCATGTCTGATTGCGAATCTTGTAATCCGGGTTCGATCCCGATCGACGCCAAAAACTATTTCGAATTTTCATTGCCATAAATGTGGTGCACTCTCCACGCCATCAATGAATGGACGTGAGGTGATACCTGGTACACGCCACGGTACGAATATATCGATATGTGTAGTGATGCACGCGTGGCGGGACGAGACGAGAAATTTTTTGAGACTCGTCTCGTCTCGTGCGAGTCTCGCTATAAAAATAAGCGCTTGCGCACTACGTATTTACGTAACAGTCTAACTACAAGAGATAAGTTCGCATCAATCGTACTGTCTTCCTTGTATTTGCAGTCGTAGAACTATAATTATAATAAAGAGACGAGATACTAAACGGGCCGTCCAAGTCTTCGGTTTTTTAGAAATTACATGTTCCATATCAATCTTGAATATAAATAAAAGAAAACAAAATAAAAATTGCTATATATATTTTGTATTTTTATACCTATAATAATGTAAATTAAAGTTTTTAGTGTAAAATGGTCCCCATATTGTGACGTCAGCGTCATTACAGTCATCCAGTTACCCTGTGAAAATGTCACTATAGAGAGGACCATGCATATTTTGCTCATAACTTCTCGATTGGTTTTACACATACTCTACACACACATATTCAATATATCCGAGTAATTTTTTATTAAGATCCAAAGAAAATAAAAAATTTTAATTTTACTTACCTGATTTTTATTTATGTATAATACGAACTATGGAAGTTTTACATAAATTAACATTTAATACTACTTACTACTCATATTATACCTATTCATGTAAGTAATGTAAACAAATATATATTTAGAAATGATATAATAACTATCTGGCTTACTTTATTACCATTAGCTTTAAAGGTTTTTGAACACAGTTTTTAATGGATACGTATTTATATTCTTGCAACATGTTTATGTTAAAATAGGTTATTTATCTTTAAATAATGACAGCTGTCATGTAATAATTTCATAGATGCTGCTTGTGCTTTTAAGTGAATACGTTTTAAAGGAAGGTCCTCATTTTCACCCATTTTATTGTATTTTTCTTTCAAATAATTCCCAATGACAGAAAATAATTATTACAGCAATTTTTTTCAATAACAGTATAACAAAACCATAACAACCATTCAACCATTTAAAATACTACATCAATTGACTTGTCAGTGTCAAATGATGAACGAAAACATAAAAATAATTTAAGAAGTTTTTAAAAACTGTTGGATAAAACGTTGTATTAGAGTCGTGTGGAATGTATATTAGTCACTAAAGAAAATTAGCCACTCGCCCTGCGGGCTACGTAGCTAAACTTTTTATTTCGTGACTAATATTACCTATACATTCCACACTCATATAATAAATAACTATTACCTCTAAAATAACTAATTTATCACCAAATTGTGATCACTAAACTATTTCATTACGAACATCTGTTTCAAATGACAACAAAACTTACTAAAAATTAAACAAACACAGCCCATGTAAATCCAAGTAATCTTTCTCGAAAACTCTGTATTTGGTTCAAGGTAGTTCGCTATCTTTGTACTGCAAATTAATAAAATGTTTATTTAATAAGTCATTAAGTTCTTCATCGAAGTCATGTTTTAAACAGAATTCTCAGAAATACGAGTAATAAAATGCATGTCGTGTTAGTCACTTTATTTATAATCGAACATCGTAAAGATAGGTTATTTTCAGATGTTTATAATATTAATAAAACCACGTGTCTTGAAGTACACCATACGATGGCCATTCTAGAATGATTGAAAATAAGACACAGTATTCATATTTTTTAGAATTTGTTTTTAAACTTCCAACCAATCTTCTTTTGGAATGTTTTTAAATTAATGAGGTCATTCACGATTTTTCATTTTTAACTTTAATCGATAGAGTAATGAAAAATAATGGACTCGTATTTCTTATTTTTCCTCAAATCTATCTTTAATACTGAAAAAAATGCAATTAAAAATGACATTGTTCAAAACGCGGCTGATTTTCTCCGCCTCGTCCCTTGCCCAGTGACGTCAGCGTTTCATCAACGTGGCCATTTTGATTGTCACATTAGGTTAAACGCCAAAGTGACATTTATAGATAACCTGAAATTTATGAAAGTAAACATGGTGAAACGCTGTTTTGTGCCATCGTGCCAAAATACTAGCGAAAATAGTGAGAAAATATTTTTAATAGTACCGCGTGATACAAAAATAAAACACAACTCGAAAACAGTTACTGTTTGTACTGAAAAATATAGATTTGATACGCAACAAAGCAACAGTAATGAAATTCTAAGAATACACAACGAACAACGTAGAGAAATGTTAATCAGACGAAAAAGTAAAAACGAATGACTAATGACCAGCAGCTGAGTGATACGTGGATAACTTCAGGTCAAATGAAAATTATACTTACAAAAATGAATAGAATGATGTTATATTAATATATTATAGCATTTCTCTCAAATATTTAGATATGTAATTCTCAATTTATAGTCTATATATTTTTACCTTCCGGCACCTTTAGGTAAGGAAGGTATTGTCTTTGGTCAAAAAATTCGGTGGTGAGTTTTTGAAGAATAAGCACGTTTTAGGGTCCCTAGAATACGATTTTACTATTTTTACGATGATGTCTGTATGTGTGTGTGTGTGTGTGTTAGTGTGTGACAAAATTTTCTAATACGATAACTCTAATACTACAATTACAAAAATTATAATTCTTTCGTATTCCTCTTCGTTACATCCATTTAAAGAGCTGATTAGATTTTAGTTATAATTGGTTAACCGAAAGTACCCTTATTTGAAGATTTTAACAGTTTTTCTTAAAAACACGATGTTAAATATAATTTTTTCACATTTAATGTTACTATAAATATTAAAGAATATTTTATTCTCTATACGATTTGAATGCATTATACTTCATATTAAATGGATATAGAGTTAAAAAATTATAAAGAAGTTACATATCATATATTATCAGCTATGCTATAACTCTGGAAACAGCTGCTATATTAAGAAAATTCTGATTGAAAGGTGTCAGTGTTAAGTGCAGTTGACACTATGTTTGTGTTAAAATTTTACTGGAAATATAGGATTTTTTGCTAGAAACTTTCTGTTTGGAATTTGTATAAAATACATACAAGGTAATGTACAAGAAATAGAATCTTTTGCAAGGAACTTTCTGTATGATATTTATATAAAATACATAGAACTGACGGAAGGTAATGTGCTTGCCACATCAGATTTTTTTCTTTTAGAAATTCTGTGTCGATATAATAAGGCTATATGAAATGAGTCTGAACTTGCAGTGTGAAACGGCGACGTCACAACATGGCTGGTTATGTCATACTTTAAAACGATTTTATACAACAAAAAATGTAAATAAAAATAATTTATTCATACAGATCAATAAATTTAGGCTATGCTTGTTTGATTTAAACAAAAAAACGAAAAATTTTTTTTACATGACCTTATTATGAAGTCCAATAAATAGTCAAAATTCGCATATTGAAAAACCAAGTGAGTATGGCGAGTATTTTATTGCTTTTATATTTATTTTTTGCCAAAAACTGAAGAAAATGGTATTGTGTTAATTATACATATTTTCACTTATGACAATACTTTAAAAAATAATTAACTAATTTTATTTCAAATAACAGATAAATATATTTTTTTAAATGATAGTACAAATGTTCTTATATTTAAAAATTCTAGCGGGATCTATTAAATACAATTTGTGAAACGCAGAGATGTTTCCACTTTCCTCAATAAAATATGTTTGTTCACAAAATTTAACAGTCAAAATTAATTTGTTATATGATTATCATTTGATATTTGATAGTATACTAGTCTGTTTGATATAGCATTTCCTTTTTCTATCTGTTTCTGATGTAATATACGGAAATAATTAAATATATTACAAAAATAAAGCGAAATCTGCCAGTTTTATAATCTTATTTTTTTTAATAATGCAGGGAAAAGTGATATACAAAAATTTCAACAAAATATATTATCTGAGGAAATTTGATAATATTCATATTGTAGGGTCCGTGATAGTAGAATGTTGCTAAATCCTAATACTAGAATGGTTATGAGAGTTGATTAGATTTTGGATAATATCGGAAGAGGTTCTTCACTTAAAGCCCATAACAGTTTTTAATGAAAAACTATATTAAAATAAAGTCCAAAACTTTTCAATTTTAGTATTTAAGACTTTTATATCGAGGGGAACAACATATTAGATTTTGGCTAAAATTAATAAACCGCAAGTGATACTTTACTCTTAGCAGATTTTCGTGAAAAATATGTTATACTGGGTGTAAATGAAATAAGTGCATTAAATTTAACCAGTAATATAACTCGTCGAGAGCAACAACATTTCTTAATAACTTTTTCTCGAAACCGCATATTTTTTTTAGCATTTTTACCACCCCGTAAATTGACGAGTCGCTCTAAATATTTCTCTGATAATAATTGAATGCAGTAGCAATAGTTATGAAAAATTTTGTTTTAGCAATTGTTGCAATTAAATTTTGATATTAGTGATAAACTTTTTTATAAGGTAAAATTCTGTCAAAATGCGAGAACACAGACATTGTAATTACTTACCTATGGTTTATTTATTTATTTATTTTTTACTCGTATCTGTACTACATTTTACTTGAAATCACGGTTGACATAAAGACAGTGTTGTGGAGTTGCCAACGCATTTACACGGAGAGTTTCCAAATCATTCTGTTCTTACTATTCGCATATTTGTTAATCTTGTACATCTTTATCACATCACAATACGGAGTGTCACATAAGACAATTTTTAAAAAAAGAAACGGTTATCCATAACATGTGCAAAAAGTTCTAAGTTTTCAGCACATAACAGACTTCAATTTTGGGAATGGCTCATAATGTTCATTAATGAGACTAAATTTACTTGGGAAGGTGTATTTATTATGCATAATACACATCTCGACAGACAAAATGCTGTAAAAATTTTCATTAAAAAATGTTTGGGCGGGAACAATAAATGGACGACTAATTATTGGTACTCATGTACCTCTTTTAAATGGACAAAAGTTTGTACTTACATTTTTTGAATAACGTATTTAGACTATTATGATTTGTCGACGATAAATAATCATCTCATAACCTAATAACTATGCTTTTGCTCTTCCTGTCGTTACCTCGTCCTGCCTTGTCTTCCTCTATTCACAGGTGATTAAAAGCCTGGTTTAATACACAACTTTATAATTTCGTTATCCAAAATTTAAATATATTTATTTTAAAAATTGTACTATTACGTATTAATTAATAATAATGCTATTTCCCTTGATTCGTTTATTAATTTGTGACTGTAAGTGTAACCGATAACCGACAATTTTTGAGCTGTTTGTATCCCACTTGAATACGGCAGCAGCCATTTGTTCTCCATGGGCGGGTAACGAAATATGCAGCAAATCTTTAAAGAAATTTAACTCAAAATCTAAAAGACTTAGAAAACAAAGTTATTAAGAAATATTGTTGCTCTCGTCGAGTTACATTACTAGTTAAATTTAATGCACTTATTTCATTTACACATTTACACTTTTAATGAAAAAATTTTTTTGTCTGTCGAGATGTGCATTGTGCATAATAAATACACCTTCCCAAATAAATTCAGTCTCATTAATGAACATTATGAGCCATTCCCAAAATTGAAGTCTGTTATGTACTAAAAACATTGAACTTTTTGCACATGGTATAGATAAAACTGTTGCTTTTTTCAAAATTGTCATATGTGACACTCCGTATTGTGATAAAAGATGTACAAGATTAACAAATGTGCAAATATTACGAACGTATGATTTGGAAACGCTCCGTCTAAATAACACTGTCTTTATATCAACCACAAATTAAAATGTAGTAAATATACGAATAAATAAACCATAAGTAAGTAATTACAAAGTCTGTGTACTCGCTATTTGTAAACGTAAGCATTTTAACAGAATTTTACATTGTAAACAAGTTTATGACTAATATCAAAATTTAATTGCAACAACTGACAGGACTGTTAATTGCTAAAACAAAATTTTTCAGAGCTATTGCTACTGCATTCATTGTTAGAAAAATACTTGGAACGACTCGTCAATTTACGGGGTTGTAAAAATACTAAAAAAATATGCGATTTCGAGAAAAGTTGTTAAGAAATATTGCTCTCGACGAGTTATATTACTGGTTAAATTTAATGTACTTATTTCATTTACACCCTGTATATGATAAGTCGGTAGTGGTACTTAATTTGGAGCTCTTAACAGATGTTCGAAGAAAACAAAAAAATATAATCCAAAATTTCGTATTACAGATTTTTCAATTTATTCAATTTAAAAATAATTGTTTGATTTTTACACATCACCCAAATAAATAAAAACTTTACAATACCTATATTTATCCCCTAACAAAATTAAATAATTTCATAACATATTCCGTTTTACCACCAGCGCTAAAATTGATTATCCATACAGACCGTTCATCTTGAATTGGTTACATTCACACGGTCTCTGGTTCCAGTATCGAGGCTCTAATTAATCCATGAAGTTAATTACACGTGGCCGAGCTGATCAACGTGATAATCAGAACTGTAGCCCTTACACGCCAACACACAGAACTGTGACATTGTTTATTCAACAATCGAAAGGACAATGTTGGGAGCAACAATGGTAAATAACTAAACAAAGGTGGGCGTTTAATGTAATGGGGATTAAGAATTGAAGAATATGTGATATACAGGGTGATTCAATACTAAAAAAATTGTACAATGGGGAGGTTACGCTAGAATTTATTACTGAGAATAAAACACATGGTTCGTATTTTTAGAATTTTATTTTAAATATGTTCAAAGTATTTTGAATTAAAACGATTTTATCTTGAACTTCCATTATCTTTATTTGTAAAAACATATAAAATTCTTCACAACGTTTAGAAAGCGAAAAAATTGCTGTCGTCATCAGGTGATCACTACTGACTAATTCCTTAGCATGAGCTTTATATCTGGTGTTATGGGGGTTAACATTAGTGACGGGTGGCTGGTCAGGTCCAATGGGTGGGTCGAACGTCCTGGGTGCCTGGGTTCCAATGGTTAGATTAGAGGGTTGGAGCAGAGACAACTATCTAAAGAGAGATTGGAAACAATGCTTTTATATCGTCATAAAGTTCGCCATCTATCAACATATGCAACTAACTAAATCACGGTAACTAGATCTTTAAAATGTTAGTCGTGTTTTTAAAATTATTTATTTTCATATGTAAAAGAAAAAGAAAAACTCATATTTATTTAAAATATATGGGCTGGTATTCTGAGCTCGCGAATAAGCCCGACTAAGGAAGGGACTAGCTAGTCACCCGTCTAAAGTTAGTCGGGCGACTAGCTGGTCGCTTTTTTAGTCGGGTGCTCAGAATACCAGCCACAATGTACACATTTTAAATTGCAAAAGAACAATGAGTAGATATATAATATTAATAACAGAGTTTAATAGTATTTATATAGATAATACGTATTTAAATATAGACAATATTTAATATACATATTTCAATATTTGTATTTATATATTTTTTTTTAAATTGTACAATTTGGAGTGCAGTATTTTAACTTTTAGTACTGAAACACTAAGAAGGAGAAAAGCGTAAAATTGTACAAAGTTATACAAAAATCACAAGGTGATAGACTTTTCTAGATTATTTAAAATTATATATACTTGGGTATCCATCTAGATCTAGTAGAATCGTCCAGGTGCTGTTTGTGTTTTTTCAATTCGTGATATACCTTTTTTCAATGCTAGACGTTGGATCCTTCTTTAGCTTAGCGTAGGAGCCTTTCTTCAGTACTTCTTCTACCTTATTCAAAGTAGTTCTCTTCCACAATAGTACACTATTCTTTCCTTTCATTTCTAAAAAGCGCCAACCAATCTTTTTACCTTCCGTCACCTTTTTTTTTTATTTGAAATTAAAGTGCTTCCCCGTTAAGTATTATCACTTACAAATCGGGTTTATATGTACACCTATGTACATACAAAGTTATTTACATTTCATTTAATAAATTAGTTTCTTCTAAGTATTTTATTATTCTGGATGCGTTGTCGTTATCTAGTGCTTCTTTCAAGTTTTCAGGTATTTGGTGTTGTCTTCTGAGGGTTCTGTATTTCTGGCATTCGGTTATTATATGTTTTATCGTAATTATCGTGTTGCAGATGTCGCATCTTGTGGGCTCGGTTCTTCTAAATAGGTGGCTGTGGGTTAATCTTGTGTGTCCGATTTTTAGTCTTGTGATTATGATTTGTTCTCTTCTTTGTTTTGTTGTCGGTTTCCAAAAGTTTTGATATCTTCTGCAAGGTTTAGCTGGTAAATTTCTTCTAAGTTGGTTGCTTCCTTCGCTGCCTTATCTGCTTTCTCATTCCCATGGATACCAATGTGAGATGGGATCCAGGTAAAATTTACTTCTTTGTTCTGTTGGCTTATTCTGTAGAGGAGTTGGTGGATATGTTTTATTAAGGGATTTTTTTGAGTATAGGTTTGTAATTGCTTGGATTGAACTGAGGGAGTCGGTGCATATTATAAAGGTATGTGTCTGTTTTTGGGTTATCAGTTGAATCCGTCACCTTTAGGTAAGGAAGGTATTGTCTTAGGTCAAAAAATTCGGTGGTGAGTTTTTGATAAATAAGCACGTTTTAAGGTCCCTAGAATTTTTACGATGATGTGTGTGTATGTGTGTGTGTGTGTGTGTGTGTGTGTGTGTGTGTGTGTGTGTGTGTGTATGTGTGAGTGAGAGAGAGTGTGTGTGCGTGTGTGAGTGTGTGTGTATGTATGTGTGTCTGTGTGTGACAAAAATTTCGTCTGCGATAAATCTAAAACTATAATTCTTCGTTACATCCATATAAACAGCTGATTAGATTTTATAATTGATCAACCGGAAGTACCCTCCTTGGAAGATGATTTTTTTCACATTTAATGTTATTATAAATATTAAAAAATGTTTTATTCTCTGTACGATTTGATTGCATTTTATACTTCATATGAAATAGATATAGAGTTAAAAAATTATAAAGAAACTCAATTTCATGAACTAACCAACTGTAACATAATTTTTGTCTCTGGAATTCTTTTGAGCACTACAGGAATTGTTTTTCAGTGAACCATTTGGCTGTAACCTGTAAAGGTAAATTTACAAATGAAAATTGGGTTTAGATTTATGGTTTATACTTTAGATTTAATGACTTTGGCCGCATATTATGTAATGACTCCATTCCCACTTCAGAATTTAGGGTTTCCAATTCATAAAGTTAAACATTGCGAGGTCCAAACTTTAGGTTTATGATTTAGTTTGACGTCACAAACTTCACCAATGAGAACCAGTCTGAAATGATATAGATATATACACCCATCTTCATTTATTATCCACTTGGAGGATTCGGCTTTTTAAACAAATACGAGAAGAACATGGAGACTGACATAACTTAATTGCTGAAATAGAACCAATAATGCCAAGCGAATGACAGTTTCACGGCGCACAGGTGTCTTGTTGAGTACTGCTCTACCGATATTTTATCTTGTTTTTGAAACATTTACATAGATGTCTGTACAGATCAAAACTAATTTTCAAGTAATTTAAACTTACATTTATGAATGACTTACTTAAACCTAAACAAAAACCATAAATCTAATTTTCATTTGTGAATGCACCATGACTGTCTTTTGGTCATCTAATTTTATTGCATTGACCAATCCCGTACTTCTAAAAATATTGTATATATTACTTTTTTATGGCTCGCTGCTTCTTGATTATTGTTGGTGTTTTTGTCATATTTTTGAATCCCCATACACTTGGTGTGTAAGTACTTTGAAAGTTTCATTACCCAACATAATTTTAAAAAAATACTTTCCGTCACTATTTATACTGTTAAAATTTATTGACAAAATCTAACACATTTCTCTTATTGTAAATCTGAAAGCTAGTGTGACACAAAATGATTACAATTTTTAAATGCATATGATCGTGCGTGATTCTAAATACACTAGCACACTATGTATTAGTAGTTTAGCCTGTACCAAAACAATCATTCTATTAATGAGATTGATATTAGTGACATACGAGCATTTCACTTTATATATCTGTGTAAAACAAACTGCGTGAAAATTTATTAACATTACACAAGTGGTTTATACATATTATGGTGTCGAAAATTGTATAAATTCGAGTACATTTTGTGTTCAGATTTTAAATGTGTTTTCAACAGCATTTTTCAACAGCCTGCTGTCCTATCTCTTTAATTATTTCACCCCATTTTTTTCATAAACAAAAAACAAATATCATATTTTCAGTTTTAGCGCACAATGTATGTACAACACTGTACATACGCAAAACATAATTCAGGTACATAAAACCATATCGTTCAACAAGTCCCATATATCCGAATTGATGCCTGCAATAAAAATCGTAATTAACCTAACTACTAACCCTTTACAACCCATTGATTCCTCATTAAAAAAAAACTCCCACCAGTGGCGCACGTCACGCTTCATTCGGAGTAATTCAATTATTCCGTCTGTTTATACACAACATCGACGCGATCGTGATGTAAACAGGCAATCGTGGCGCCATTCGTGGTGCTGGGGCGAACTAATGGGGCGCGACGCACGCCGCTGGGGTGCCAGGTCAGTGGAGGAGGGAGCTATAAATAATGTGGGGTCGATTCGCAACGTGAATATTTTAGCACAAGGGGCGATTAGTTATTAAATTGTGTCAAAGAGATACAAGTGGGGTCATGTTGATAAAAATATTATGGTAGGGCTTACGTGAGAGAAGATAATATACGGTGTAGTATTTATAGATGAAGTTTTTTTAACTGGATATATCTTGTTTATTTTTGATATTTTATTTATAGGTTATATGATCGAGTAATCGGTTATGGTTCGTATAACTTCAATTTGAATCAAATACAGATTTTACAGGGTGTAAATGAAATAAGTACATTAAATTTAAACAGCAATATAACTCGCCGAGAGCAACAATATTTCTTAATAACTTTTTCTCGAAATCGCATATTTTTTAGCATTCTTACAACCCCGTAAATTGACGAGTCGTTTCACGTATTTTTCTATTAACTTAATGGAGTAGCAACAGCTATGAAAAATTTTGTTTTAGCAATTGACAGTCCTGTCATTTGTTGCAATTAAATTATGACATTAGTAATAAACTTGTTTATAAGGTAAAATTCTGTCAAAATGCTTACGTTGACGAATAGCGAGTACACAAACATTGTAATTACTTACCTATGGTTTATTTATTTATTCGTATCTGTTCTAAACTATTATTCACGAAAGATGACTATTCAAGGTCATTTGTGAGCCGTCTGATATAATATTACTTGCAGATAACTTCATTGCATTTCGTCTGCATAGGCGTGCAACATGAAATATTTATGGACACATTTTAACTAAAAAAATAAGAATAATTCATTTGAAAATTATGTTTCTTTTTAAATAATGCCTTTCTGAAAGGTTTATGTTCTTCACTTATATTTTTGCAAAATACAAAAACATAGACATAACTTATAAACCAAGGAATAATAATTTGATTTAAACGTCAACGCCACTTGGTAAATATTAACACAGAGGGCAGTGTAGTAGATAAGTAGGTATCAGTAATTCTAAGACATATGTCATTATTATTTATAGTGTATTAGAAAGTAATGCTACTATTTACGTATATCTATCACACCACATAAATTAAATAGACATAGGTATTCTTTCTTCGAACAAATGACCTTGAATAATCATCTTTCGTGAATAATAGTATACATTTCACTTTATTGTTGACATAAAGACACTGCCATGGAGTTGCCAACGCATTCAGACGGAGTGTTTTCCAAATTCTGTTCCCATTATTAGCACATTTGTAAATCTTGTACATCTTATCACTGTACGTAGTGTCACATATGTAAATTTTAAAAAGAGCAGCAGTTATATCCACATCATGTGCAAAAAGTTCAAGGTTTTCAGCACATAACAGACTTCAAATTTTGCGAATGGCTAGAATTGTTCACTGATGAGGCTGGGTTTACTAAAGAAGGTGTCTTTAGTGCAGAATACACGTCACGGCAGACGAAAATCCTCATACTGTAAAAATTTTCATTAAACAATATTTGGGCGGTAACAATAATTGGACGACTAGTTCTTTGAATAACGTATTTAAGCAAAGCTATTATGATTTCTCGACGATAAACGATAACTCATCTCATAACCTCTTAACTATGCTCTTTCTGTATTCACAGATGTTTCGAAGTTTGTTTTAATACACAATTTTATAATTTTGTTATCCAAAATTTAAATTTCTATATTTTAAAAATTGTACTATTACGAATTTATTAATAATAAATATGTTTTCCGTTGATCGTTTATTAATTATTGTGTCTGCAAGAAAGCAAACACGAGCCGACAATTTTTGTGCTATGCGAATCTAACTTAAATTCAGATAGCAGAGGGCAGCAGCGATCTGACCATTGGAGGGTAACCAAATTTGAACATATCTTTAAAGAATTTTAATTCAAAAATTTAGAAAAAAAAATATTAAGAAATATTGTTGCTCTCGACGAGTTACATTATGGGTTAAATTTAATGTACTTATTTCATTTACATCCTGTATTATGAGAAAGAAATATACGAGGTGTGTAAATATATTGACGGGAATGATTTTTTATAATTTTCTAATCAATTAAAATTACAATTCCACATTGTCTCCTTCAAAGTAATTGACTTGCGAAGTCACACAGTGATGAAAACGATTTTTGCACTCTTCATAGCTTCACAGCTGGTCGGTTACGCAGGTTTAATGACTTCTAGTGTCCCAGGGACTCAGTTCAGGTGAATAGGGGGTCCAGGGAACCACAGAGATATTTTTACGTTCCGTCCCCTTTAGGTAAAGAAGGTATTGTCTTTGGTTAAAAAATTCGATGATGAGTTTTTAATCAATAAGCACGTTTTAGGGTCCCTAGAATACGATTTTACTATTTTTACGATGATGTCTGTATGTATGTGTGTGTACTACAATTTCAAAAATTATAATTCTTTCATATTCTTCTTCGTTACATCCATATGAAGAGCTGATTAGATTTTGGTTACAAATGGTCAACCGGAAGTTCCCTAATTTGAAAATTTTAATAGTCTTTCTTGAATAAACTATGTTAAATATTTCAATTTTAGGTTATCGATACAATGTTACAGACGTTTCGAGACTAAATTCGTCTTATCTTCAGCACAAGTAAAATACAAGAGTTATAAACAATGATTCCTAAATAATATTCGTATTACAGACATAAATCATATCACATCGTAAAATAATATTTGAAGAAAAACATAACCGCTCTACAAGGGAGGCGGCTATATTCTGTACTATTGTTAACAAATAAAATAGGGATTTCCAAGGCCCACAATATTATGTTAAATATCATTTTTTATATTTAATATTATTATAAATATTAAATAATATTTCATTCTCTATACGATTCGACTGCATTCTACACTTCATATTAAATGGATATATAGTTAAAACATATTAAAAAATCTGGTGTGGCAAACACAATACCTCCTGCCATTTGCAGCCCGAGTCACAAAAAAGATTAAGATAATCCTTATTTTTGGATTAGCGAATTTTTCTCTAATTTTGACAGTTTATTTCTTAAAATATAGTCTAATCTAATACAAGTAACTACCTTTTTTTAAAAACCCCTCAACAAGATTATATCCCAATTACAGAGTGGGTTCACATTCACACACATTCATGCCTTAGTGGGATTCGAACACGAGGCGTTGCTCTAACCATTGAGTCACCGGAGCTATAATAAAATGAAGATTAAATTTTAAATGCCGAAATAGAATAGAATTCACTAATCCAAAAATGAAGGTTAGCTTAAACATTTTTGTTAATAGTTCATTTTTATTACTCTAAATATGTACATACCTACATATTTACCTATGCTGGAAACTGTATTGAATTCCTTTGCTATGTTCTATTTACCTTTTTCTTTTTAAAACGTTACTAATATTATTTTGAAATGATTAGTTCTTTGAAAGTGACATTTATCTGTCAATTGCATACATTTGAATATCTGCGTTTTATTTGTTTAAAGCGTAGGCTCTGCGATTTAAATTATAGATAATTTTATAAATTTATCCACAAAATATATAGAAAAAGCATTAATGCAAATCTATAGAAAATTTAGTAATCTTTAACTTTTATAATAACATTAATCTCGAAAAAATAACATTTAAAGGTACTCGTATTTTTCAAAGAAAAACTATTTTGAGCTTTTAGTAAAGTACCATTTCCGGTCATCCGATTTTCACCAAAATCTAATGGGCTCTTTCCATTACAGAAAAAGTTCGAAATACAAGGTTTCAAATTTTTCTGAATGATAGTATTTGAGTTAGAGTGGAGGATCCACACATACACACAGACATCATCGTGAAAATGTTAAAATTGGATACTCGATATGCGATTTTTAGCACGATCCCTATACCTTCGTTACCAAGGGTAGCGGAAGGTAAAAATACTTTTTAAACAAACGCACGCTGCACGTAAACTAAGGCGTCCCAACGAAAACTGCGGTATCTAGGAAGTTCGTGAAGCTTTACAGTTGACACTCGTACCGGCAGAGGGCGCTAAAATTGTCAGGCGCGAAGATATGAAGGAAGGTCGGATACTTTCGGGACAAACCTCGTATTTTTCGTAGGTAACTTGGCTATATTTGTTTGCAGAAACTTTCGGTGCTATACACTCATAGGTAGAACTCTGGTTGATTTTTTGACACAACACTGTTAATAATAAATAAATCATTTAGGGCCTGTTGTTAATGCTAATTATTTGATGAGGAACTTTGAATATTATTTTACTCGTATTGTACAATCCTGAAGGCTTGATAATCATGTTATAAAAAGTAACAAGTTTAATTTAAAACGATGATATTTAGTTTACATTAGAATTAAATAAATTTATTTATCCCAGGTTTAAACACAAATGAAAAATGCTAGCAATAAAATTGTCTCAAACAAGATAAACGAGACAAACCAGCTATTAAAACTAAACTATATCTATGTTTCATTGCTGTAACAAGTAATAGCAATCACAAACAACAACTTTATGAGCACCCATTCCACAAATCAAGCTTTCATAATGTTGTTATAACCTTCAATCACATCAAACGACCATACCTAACCTATAAATCTCACTCTTATTATCCAATAACCATCATCCATAACTTCTTCTGCTCAACAAATCCTCATCGGATTTTTACCCTTCAATCCCGGTAGGCTGTGTACATCAACAGGTGGTCAAGGAAGCATCTTCTACGTTTACGTCACTAAGACGTCTGCCTCTCGCCGATAGTAGCGCTATGGTGCTGGTGTGGCCTGAGAAGTAATTAACCGAAGTAATGACACGTAGAAAGGGTGATAACTGAGGTTAGCCACGGAGATTGGGAAAAGGAATGAAATGTAGACACCAAAGGAGAGAGGCAATATATGAGAATGAGTCTTGATGGATTGTTAGTAACATTAAGTGCGAATGATATATTAACACTGCAAAGATAATTTTTCTGGTTTTACCGTAGTGGTATTGGGTAATATAATATATAATGAAATCTATTGCACACGGAAATGTCACAAATAAAATAACGACTATTAATCTTAATATAATTTTCAAGGGGTCTCGTGGCCGCGTGCCTGAGTGTCTGGTCGTGAATCTGGGGAACCGGGTTCGATCCCGACCGACGCCAAATATTTCGAATTATAAATGGCACAAAATTGACCCCTATGGTGCACTCTCCACACCTGCAATTAGTGCCAGTGAGGTGACGCCTGGTAAACGGCCGCACGGTACAAATATGTCATCATCATTACCGATATCTGCGTACACAGCAGATTGGCACACCCAGCAATGGTAATATGCCGTGTGATATATTTATTTATTTATATTTATAAATAAACCTCGAAATAAACAACTATTGGAAAAAATATTTTTAAAAATCTGGTGTGGCCAATACAATACCTCCTGCCATATGCCGCCCGAGTCACAATAAAGATTAAGCTAATCCTTATTTTTGCATTAGCGAATTATACTCTAATTTTGGCAGTTTATTTCTTAAAATATAGTCTAATCTAATCCAAGTAACTACTTTTTTGAAAATAAAATGAAGATAAAATTTGAAATACCGGGATAGAATAGAATTCACTAATCCAAAAATGAGAATTAGCTTACACTTTTTTGCGAATCGTTAATTTTTATTAATCTAAATACATACCTACATATTTACTTATACTGAAAACTGTATTATTTTCTTTTTTCTTTTACAACGTTACTATTATTAATTTGAAATGATTAGTTCTTTGACAGTGACATTTATCTGTCAGTTACATACTTTTGAATAACTGCGTAGCCAAGGGGTTTTGTTTGTTTAAAGCGTAGGCTCCGGGATTTAAATTATAGATAATTTTATAACTTTATCCATAATATATGTAGAAAAAGTATTAATGTAAATCTGTAGAAAATGTATTAATCTTTAATTTTTATGATGGGTCCCGAGGGAAAAATGATTGGACAAGCAGTCTACTGATGAAAATTATTTATTTCTAACCGACGTTTCGACTAAAACGTTAGTCTTCTTCAGGGCAAGAAATGGTCAATTACATATCATTTGTGGCAACCACCCATGAGGAACAGTTTTCGATAAAATTATCACAGAGTTGATCGTCATAAGGTATATAAACATCAATAAATAACATATAAAAAGATTAGCAGTCAATTGTAAAAAAATAAATATGAAAATTGTAAAATTTGTAGTCCAAAATGTAAAATAAAAACTTTTTTTATCAAAAATTACACGTGTGACTGACTAGTTGACTTATATGTGAATTTTTTTACAATTGTCTGCTAATCTTTTTATATGTTATTTATTGATGTTTATATACCTTATGACGATCAACTCTGTGATAATTTTATCGAAAACTGTTCCTCATGGGTGGTTGCCACAAATGATATGTAATTGACCATTTCTTGCCCTGAAGAAGACTAACGTTTTAGTCGAAACGTCGGTTAGAAATAAATAATTTTCATCAGTAGACTGCTTGTCCAATCATTTTTCCCTCGGGACCCATCATCCATTCTTCAGTCGATTATCGATCAAATTTTTAATTTTTATAATAATGTTAATCTCGGAAAAATAACATTTATAGGTATTTTTCGAAGAAAAAATATTTTGAGCTTCAACTAAAGTGCCATTTTCAGTTATCTGATATACATCAAAATCTAATGGGCTCTTTCCAGAATAGAAAAAGTTCGAAATACAAGGTTTTAAAATTTTGTGAATGATAGTATTTGAGCTAGAGTAGAGAATCCACACGTATACACACACACACACACACACACACACACACACACACACACACACACGCACACACACACACACAGTGACACACACACACACACACACACACATACACACACACACACACATACACACACACACACACACACACACATACACACACACACACACACACACACACACACACACACACACACACACACACACAGACATACACGCATACACACATACACATATACACACAGACAACATCGTGAAAATGTTAAAATTGGATTCTACCTTAAAACGTGCTCATTTAGCAAAATCTCGATATGCGATTTTCAGCACGATCTATACCTCCCTTATCAAGGGTAGCGGGAAGTAAAATCAATAATTTAAAATACCTACCTAATTCTTTGTAGACCTCGTATCCGGTGACACCTACCTTATTGAACAATATAGAATTGAGGTGACCAATTCTCAACAAACCTTCCACATTTCTACAAATCTGGTAACTTACTATTTTCACTGCCTATATTCCCTATATTCATATACATATGTTTAAAAATCACATATGAAATATATCAATTTGACACTACATTATGACATCATATCTCGTAATTGCCAGTGTTTCTTTCAGACCCTTTTACCCGGGGGGGGGGGGGTTATAATTTTTTTCGAGGGGGGGGGTCAACAATATAAAAGAAAATAAATAATATTACATCAAAAGTCCAAACTATTGACGACGCGACGCGCAGACGTCAGTTTCAAGCTAAAAGTCAAATGAAATTTATGCGCAGTCCAGCGTGCAGTTGCGCAGCTAAATTAACCTTTTACATACGTTGCAGTAGGCAGCACCCAAGCACACGTCGGTGCAGCACACTGTACACTACACGGAACACGGAATAGGTTAGTTCAGTTTTCAGTATTTCTTGGTTGCTAGGCCATTACTGCATTACTTCATTGTTGTTAAGTTTGGGTCCTTACATTCATGTCTATATTGTATTAATTCTTAAGAAAGAATGGAACGAAAATAAATAAGTTTTCCACAGTTTCTTTTAACACACATTAGGGCCTATTCTGTAACTCAGTAGTTAATTTTTAACCACTGGTTAAATTTTTTAACCAATCAAGTATGTTGTCATATAACAAAAAGAATGTTTTTTAGTTGTCAAATCTATATCTATTGGATAAAAATTTTAACCAGTGGTTAAAAATTAACCACCGAGTTACAGAATAGGGCCCATTGGGCCCTATTCTGTAACTCGGTGGTTAAAATTTTTATCCAATAGATATTGATTTGACAACTAAAAATCCGTTTTTTTGTTACATGTCAACATACTTGATTGGTTCAAAAATTTAATCAGTGGTTAAAATTTTTATCCAATAGGTATTGATTTGACAACTAAAAATCCCTCTATGTCAACATACTTGATTGGTTAAAGAAATTAACGAATGGTTAAAAATTAACCACTGAGTTACAGAATAGGCCCCATCAACTATTATATGACATTTTTAATATAACCTTCTTTGGAGGGGTTTTCGTTTGTCTTCGGGGGGGGGGGTGTTGACTCCCCAACCCCCGCCCCCCCCCCTCTGAAAGAAACACTGGTAATTGCGGCCGTTGATTTTAACGGATCACTAATTTTTTGGCGACGAAATAGATTCACCTTGTTTAAATTCATTTTTGAAAGTATTATTTATCGTCACATGTGACACGTCCAACACAGCAACGGAGATCCATCTATCAAAACCTCTGTCCCTTTTCATGCGTTCAATATTCAGCTGAGAAGCTAATAATAACCCAACACCCCTCTAGTGCCGCTACTGGACACCGAGCTTTCAGCCGTCATTCAACCGTGACAAGCTTCAGGCTCAAGCACAAGCAGAAGCTCAACGCCACGAGCAATCCGGGACGTGACAGTGGTGAAGACACGTGTTGTCTCGTTATAATTTTATTGTACAAACAAGATTAAAATTTAAATAATTTTTCATATAATCTCCATTTCTTAACAAGCTTTTGAATTCTAAACTGGAAATATATTCTTGGTCTGTTATTACATATACATAGGTATACACTAAAATGACATTACCGCTTATGACGTAGGCATTTAACGCGCACAGACTTATTACGCCCAAAATACCCAAAAGTGGACGTTACATAAATGAAGTTATGTTATAAGTTGTTAAAACTTAGTAGAGGGTTGTCTTTTTAGTTTTTACAAAAAGTGAAACAAACGAACAAGTTCGAAACAAAGGGTGCTATTCACAGCTCGATACTAAAGTTGTATACTAAGCTGTTTTAGTTAAAACATGTATTAGCTCTAAACAAAATTTAATACACTGCCTATTCAGAGCTCTATACTAGCATGTTTTAGTAAGTTCAAGTGACTAGCGAAAAACATATTTGACAACATCGCAGATATCTCTAGTAGTCATAGTTACATTACATTACGTGAAACACCAAATGACATACTCTGACATTTCAATAAAATTTTAAAAGAAGTTTAATTATAAAATTTATCATACGAATAAATTGTAAAAGAATCAATATAAATTTGATTCAGATGCTGCAATGGCAAAAACGGCAAGTATTATTTATTTAATTTATGTTTGTGTACTTTAAATTTTAATATAATTATTTTGCTATGTACAGGGAGAATTAATTTTGGTAGTTGAGAACAAAGTTGAAGTAAAGAGAGTAGAAAAAGAAGCTGTGCTTGTTTTAAATCCTCTCACTGGGTAAATATTTAATCTATCGCAAATATGTATTATTCGCTATTATTTGAACCTGAGTGTAATAATTTATCCACCCACACCGACAAGACCCTAATTCTGAAACTATTACTGAATCGCATTCAAATGTGTAATGGAAAGAAATAAAAACAAGGTATTCAATGACGGAATGTGAAGAGGAAATACTAATTTAAGAAAAGACCGACAAATTAAAATATCTTTTTCTTCAAGCGTATTATAATATTCATATTATGTTACTGTACACACACTATAGAAGACATTCATTGTCTTACTAGTACAAAAATGTTGTTATTGTTGTACTAGTAAAAAAATGTTAGTGTCTTTGTTCACCGCTAGCGGCGGCATTCGTCACAGCAACACAGATTATATTGAAAATTGTAATTTGACAATTGTATCGTTTTTGTTTTGTAGTGTTTGCAGTTTCAGCCAAAGCTGGCTGTGAACACTACAAAACAAAAACGATACAACTGTCAAATTACAATTAAAAAATTCAAAAAAAATGTCAAAAAAATCTTTGAAACACTTGAAGAAAAAATAGTATATGTCATTCGGAGTAGAACGCCCTTTTTGTGTTTTGCCCAGCTTGCATAGTCTCGGCTAGCGCCTTGGCCGCAATAGCTGGCTTCAACACAAAAAGACCGCTTTCTACTCCTAATAACATAATATACTATTATTCATATGTAACTACAATAATTGTTTTATTAGGTGCCTGTACCTATCTACTAGTAGATTAGTAACTAAGTATGAAATGTAGGGATTAATATAAGTTTTTGTATACTAACTTAAGAACCAATAAAAATTGTTAACTAACTGAATTTAAATTAATTAGAATGGCGTTGATTTAAGTGCGATCGAAACAGCCTATAATATTTCTAGCCTGTATGTCTTGTACATGCATAACTGCAGGTTCCTCAAAATCACTAGTCTCCACTACTCGTTTTGGACAGTTTGTAACTTCTTTTAAATTCGCTTTCTGTGAATTCGGTAAACGGGTCCATGTTTTGTTGATACACTTCTATCCGCCTATTTTGTAAATTTCGGACATATCGCCCACGTCTCACAATTTGAACTACGTGTTTATCCATGTTAAACACGGTACTACCTTGTTTTAGATTTGTGTACTAAACACGAAACTTAGTAACGCTTAGTATTGCCTAGTAAAGACCTGTGAATAGATTTTTTAGTAATTCCTAATACAGTTTTCTCAATAACACTTAGTATACAGCTGTGAATAGCACCCAAAGTATTTTATTGCTCTTCGAAATATTCGCCTTTAAGGTCTATACATTTTTGCATACGCTCAAACCAATTCTGGAAACATTTTCTTCCCTCTGAAGCTGATATCGTAGGAACATGATTTTGAAAGTCTTCAATCGCTGTCAACGCATCTTTTATTTGACAGTGGGGAACAAGAAAAAGTCATAAGGCGATAAATCGGGTGAATATGGATAATGAGACATTAATTCGATGTTTTTCTCCTTCAAATATTCAGTTGTTTGACGTGTTTTATAGGAGCTGGCATTGTCGTGATAAAGAATGATGCGACGTTTATTGTTGTTTTTCCTTATTTCATCGAAGATCGTTGGTAAACAAATTGTTGTATACCATTCAGCATTAACAGTTTTTCGATCCTCTAAAGGAATGGTTGCGACGTGTCCATTACAACCCAAGAAACAAGCGATCATTTTCTTGGTAGTGCTCCGTGAACGAACAACTTTAGTGGGATTGGATTTATCGTTAAACACCCAAACAGTAGACTGTTGTTTGCTTTCAGGGTCATACGAATATATCCAAGTTTCGCCTCCTATAACAATGTTGTATATGGATTTTGAACGTCCTCGGTCGAATTTTTTTAAACATTTCCTGACACCAATCAACACGAGCCTTTTTGCGCTTCGATCAAAGTATGCGGAATCCATCTGGAACAAATCTTTCTCACACCTAAATGTTAATGTAAAATCGATTGTATTGCAGTCTGCGATATGCTAAGAGATGTTTCTCGGAATCAACCGATTTCATTATGAAACAAGAAACAATGCGCTCAGGTTTACTTTGTTAAAATAATTAAAACTGTAAGTTTTATTTATTACAATTTAATTTATGGTAATCAAATTTTGAGTTGAATGTATTGTTATTCCAGGCAGGTTATGAAATGTATGATGCACGTTACTTGAAAATGTTGACACTGTCTACTCAATTTGTGGCTACTGGCAAACAAATATGAAAACTTGACGTTTTGATCCATGACTTCCAGTTCCATGTTGTGGCGAACTATCGAATATTAAACTTTAAATATGATTTAAACATTATGAGTACCATATATGTTATGTATTAAAAATTGTAAGAACAGCTGTTGCCGTTATCTGTGCAACTGAGTAGTGAGTGTTGACAAAATGGTGGAAAGTAAAAGTCTAGATCAATAAATTGTTCATTAAAGTATTTCATTATTTAAAGAGTTTTATTTGTATGTTATTTTCTCAATAAAAAGGCTTGATGATCCACGTAACGTCCTTCAATCCCATATTCAAGTTTTATTTATGATAATAACCAACACGAACCAGCGATATGTCAAATCAGGATGGTTCATTAGTAAACCTGTGGAGTTCATTGTATGTATTGGTTTTCCTCTTTCATAATTGTATAATGCTTGATACAATGTTTTAATGTAAACAATCAGACAAGTCCTTTTTTAAAAAATCTAAATGTAAAATTACCTCAATAGAAAAAATAGTATAAAAAACATGTATCATAAGGCCTATTGACGCACTCGTCCTTTGTAAAACTCGCCTGGCGGCTCGTTTTCCAAACTTGGACTCGTACGTTAACAGATTGCCTTATGATACTTGTGCTTTAATGTACTATTGTTTTATGCAGGTAAAATATCTGGCGAGAGGTTATGTGCTGGCCACATCAGATTTTTGTATTAGGTACACATTAACCGGTCTCTAGACACAGTATTTAAAATTTGTTTTTTCTCTTATAAATTCCTGTTTTTGTTCTCACTCTTTCTCTGTCCATTTCGAGTACGTGACGCAGGAATCCAATAAACACAGTTCTGGAATCCAGACACAGGTATGCAGCAACCTGACTCCAACGAGGTCCTGCACGTTTTAATTATCTGCAGGAGTTATGTGCCTGTTCAGTCCTGCCTACACATGTCTGATTACGTAAAACGAATAATTTTCCCATGTTAAACGCCTATGTCACGAATTCCCGTGTTCATCTTGTCTAAAAATAAAGGATGTTAAAAAAGGGACGTGTCTGTCATTTTTCTGTAGTGGTCTAGAACTGTCATTTATGACAGGCAGTAGAAATTTCATGTGCTCCGACTATAGACTAACTAAGTACGAATCGTCGCGCCACTCGCGTATTTTTTAACACTAGGGCTGGGTTGGGATGTTTAAATAACAGTTGACAGTTCATAAACACGCGTAAATAGAAGCACAAAAACTGTTGTAAAATACCGTCAGATTTGTTGTGTCACAGAGTGTAAATTTAAATATAACAGGGATAATTTTTACTCCTTCCCTTATTATCCTTGGGAACAGGAAAGGCGACAAAAATAGACAAAAATAAATCCGATTACAAATTTCTCAAGCAAATAACATGGTTCGAAAGTTTACATATTTTGTGGTTTTGTGAAATAAAAAATTTAATTCAATAATTATAACTTAGGAACAAAATACTTCGATTCAAAATAGGTTATGGGATAATCCATATCTGTGTGCCATTGATAACAATGATGAAAAATAAATTATTAGTAGACAACTATACAGGGTGTAAATGAAATAAGTGCATTAAATTTAACCAGTAATGTAACTCGACGAGAGCAACAATATTTCTTAATAACTTTTTTTCTAAGTCTTTTAGATTCTGAGTTAAAATTCTTTAAAAATGGCTGCTGTCGTAATCAAGTGTGATACAAACAGCTCAAAAATTGTCGGTTATCGGTTACACTTGCAGTCACAGTAATTAATAAACGAATCAACGGAAATAACATTTATTATTTATTAATTCGTAATAGTGCAATTTTTAAAATAAAGAAATATAATTTTGGATAACAAAATTATAAAGTTGTGTATTAAACCAGGCTTTTAATTACATGTGAATAGTGGAAGACAAAGAGGGGCGAGGTAACGAGAGGAAGATCAAAATTATAATTATTAGGTTATGAGATGATTATTTATCGTCGATAAATCATAATAGTTTAAATACGTTATTCAAAAAATGTAAGTACAAACTTTTGTCCATTTAAAAGAGGTACATGAGTACCAATAATTAGTCGTCCATTTATTGTTCCCGCTCAAATATGTTTTAATGAAAATTTTTACAGCATTTTCGTCTGTCGAGATGTGTATTGTGCATAATAAATACACCTTCCCAAGTAAATTCAGTTTCATTAATGAACGTTATGAGCCATTCCCGAAATTGAAGTCTGTTATGTGCTGAAAACATAGAACTTTTTGCACATGTTATGGATATAACTGTTGCTTTTTTTAAAATTGTCATATGTGACACTCCGTATTGTTATGTGATAAAGATGTACAAGATTAACAAATGTGTGAATATTAAGAACAGAATGATTTGGTGATGATTTGGAAACGCTCCGTGTAAATGCGTTGGCAACTCCATGACACTGTCTTTATGTCAACCGTAATGTCAGGTAAAATATAGTACAGATACGAGTAAAAAAATAAATAAATAAACCATAGGTAAGTAATTACAATGTTTGTGTACTCGCATTTTGACAGAATTTTACCTTATTAACAAGTTTATTACTAATGTCAAAATTTAATTGCAACAATTGACAGGACTGTCAATTGCTAAAACAAAATTTTTCATAGCTATTGTTACTGCATTCAATTATCACAAAAATATTTGGAACGGCTAAAAAATATGCGATTTCGAGAAAAAGTTATTAAAAAATATTGTTGCTCTCGCCGAGTTATATTACTGGTTAAATTTAATGCACTTATTTCATTTACACCCTGTATACAAAGAGCATGAAGATAATCTTTATACTGACCTTGACAGAGTATACGTCAAAGTTCAAGAAACAGATGTAGAAATATTTTTCCCTATTATCAGTTCTATTTGGGCACACTGCACAAAACACTTTTTTACAACATGTTTATTTCCAAATAGGGCGCGAGCAGGCACGTGACTCGGACGTCCTTGACGTACTTGGAATCACCTGATTTGTGTGTGCATGTCGTTTTGACAAGAACACTGTCACTTTGACAAGACCAATGTTTTGACTTATTTTGGTTTTGAACTGCTAAAATCTTATTAATATACAATATTCAGACAGTAAAACACATGAAATTAAAAATAATAACTTGTCAACAGTTCAAAATTTAAATAAGTCAAAACATTGGTCTTGTCAAAGTGACATTGTTCTTGTCAAAAAGACAAGCGCACACAAATCAGATGATTCCTAGCCCGTCAAGGACGCTCGAGTCACGTGTCTGCTCGCGCCCTATACAAAAATCAGTAGCAGTTGACAGCTGACATGACTGTCCGTCGTTGGCAAATATAAGCCACATCCTCATTGGTTAGGTCCTTTCGAACATCATCAGGCGAAAGGGGAAGCGGAAATTCAATCATTATAATTTCAAAGACAATTTTCTCATGAATAAAGAATAATACGAAAAAAAAAATTGGGGCTAAATATTTTTTCTTATTCTTCTGATTAAAGCAAAGAAAAAAAACGTGCAACGACTCATTGTCCTAAGTTAAATGTTGTGGCGACCTTGGCCAATATTTAATTTTCAAATAACCTGTTAACTATTAAAAATTGAGAAAAATGTTTCATATAAAAAAAAATCTGATGTGGACACCACACGACTTCCTTGTACACAAGACCAATATGAAATATAGACCCAAGTATAAAATTCCACGTATTTGACGTAATTTGACATTAGCATCTATTTTTAATTTTTTTGTTATTTTTTGTCCTAATCCATAGCAAGCTTCATTACAAAAACCAAAATTTATATAAGTTTTAAATATACATACTCGCTTATACAAAGGGCTAATTTAATAATAATTGATGTGCTAGACACAAAATTTAATTCTCTAAAAATTTGTTTTGAAGCATTTATTTCTAAAATCAAAATGAAACCATTTTATTGAAGAAAAACTGTTAACACCTTCAGGTAATATGCCACTTCCTGTTAGCCTGTTTTAATCAAAATCCACTATGTTATTCCAATTGACATAAAAGTCTTATATACCAAATTTGAAAAGTGTTAGATTATATTTTAGGATAGTTTTTCATTAAAATCTATTATAGGCTTCAAATAAAGCACCATTTCTAGAAATTATGTAATGACCAAAAAGGAAGGTGCACAACTAGATGTTATAGAAGTCCTAAATACAAAATTTCAACTTTCTACGGCTTACCGTTTTTGAGTTATGCGAGATACATACGCACGTACGCACGTACGTACGTACGTACGTACAGACGTCACGACGAAATTAGTCAAAATGGATTCAGGGATGGTCAAAATGGATATTTCCGTTGAAATCTCAAAACCGAAATTTTTCGCGATTACAATACTTCCTTTACTTCGTACAAGGAAGTAAAAAACAGTTGAAGATAAGATCTACGTTGATTAAGATTCTTTTACTCATTTTGGTCAGTACTTTATAACCTCAAAAAATTACCCTTTTTAACACCTTGTATAATTTTTTTAACACAGTCTCATTTTGGTAAAAAAAAATTCATTGGTTTTACTTGCAATTCGACACAGATATAATCTTCTTATATTTTTACTCATATGTTAGGGTGCGATGGCTCTATTCTCTTATGGATTGGTGACGATGATATATTACAGTTTTGGAGAGCAGTTACTTCCAGACATCTCAAGAGTATTCATAGCATATATGGAAGTAGAGAATATGCCATGCGGGAATTTTGAGAAAAGTCAATATAAAATTCATGATATAGCTGAATATGAAACTTGCTCACTAGATCCACAATTTAGGACCACATTTGCTGCACCATAATATTGTTTCATATTTATACTATGCAAAACTATTGTTTTTGATGTTATATAGTCCTTTAAAGAACTTTTTTCGCATTCAGATATTTATTTCCTTTCTGGTGTAATATATAGTTTAGGCTTTCAAATACATCAATTTATTTCAAATTGTATTATTATAATATATCATTATTATTTTTTTTTTTCATTATAAATTTAATGATTCCATCAAAACATTAGTATTATAAAACTTGCTTAACTTCCCTTTAATTTTTGGAATGACAAATACAAAATTAGGAATTGTAACAACATCAACCATTTGGAAAGTAATCACTAGTATTTGACAGCCAGAAAAGCACACTAAAAATGCAAGAAAGAATAAGAATAACAGTAGGGTATTCTCTCATGATTACAAATATTAAAAATCGGGTGTGGCTAACACAATACCTCCCGCCATTTACGGCCCGAGTCACAAAAATGATTAAGTTAATTCTTATTTTTGGATTACGAATTTTACTTTAATTTTGACAGTTTATTTCTTAAAATATAGTGTAATCTAATCCAAGTATCTACCTTTTTTAAACCCCTCAACAGGATTAAATCCCAATTACAGAGTGGGTTCACATTCACACACATCCATGCCTTAGTTGGATTCGAACCCAGAGCCCCGAGGGCACTCATGACATGAGGCGTTGCTCTAACCATTGAGCCACCGGAGCTATAATAAAATGAAGATTAAATTTTAAATACCGGGATAAAATAGAATTCACTAATCCAAAAATGAGGATTAGCTTAAACATTTTTGTGAATCGTTAATTTTTATTAATATAAATACATACCTACATATTTATGTATGCTGGAAACTGTATTGAATTTCTTTTCTATTGTACTATTTACTTTTTTCTTTTTAAAACGTTGCTAATATTATTTTGAAAAGATTAGTTCTTCGATAGTGATATTTATCTACCAGTTACATACATTTGAATAACTGCGTTTTGTTTGTTTAAAGCGTAGGATCTGGGATTTAAATTATAGATAATTTTATAAATTTACCCATAAAATATATAGAAAAAGTATTAATGCAAATCTATAGAATAATTTAATAATCTTTAATTTTTATAACATTAATCTCGAAAAAATAACATTTAAAGGTTTTTTTGAAGAAAAACTATTTTGAGCGTCTAGTAAAGTGCCAATTCGGGTTACCCGATTTTCACCAAAATCTAATGAGCCCTTTCCATTACATAAAAAGTTCGAAATACAAGATTTACAAATTTTCTGAATGATAGTATTGTATTTGAGTTAGAGTGGAGGATCCACACACACATACACACAGACATCATCGTGAAAATGTTAAAATTGGATTCTAAGGACCTTAAAACGTAGTCATTTACTAAAATCTTGATATGCGATTTTTAGCACGATCCCTATACCTCCCTTACCAAGGGTAGTGGGAGGTAAAATTTTATTTAAAAAAATCATATTTGTCCAGTCTTCCACATTCTTTCGGCCACAAAACCTCAAAATTGACAAAACTCTATCGATCAAGTAATTCTGCTTAAATAAACAAAACAAATATGAATTTTTCGTTCACAGAACAAACATGTTCTTTTTTCATAATAAGTTATAAATTGGAGGTCTTCACTGATGTGATTTTATTATTTAGTGCGATGACGGAACTTCATGGGCAAACATACCTGACAAAAAAGCATAATAAAATGTAAAATCCACAACCTGTGGAAAAATTTAGATGGCTGAAGATGAAGGCCGTCGGGCCTTCAAAACGTCCAGAAATGTAAAGTAATAAACATCAAACATTAAAATCTTCCCAAACAGGCCAAAAGAAGTTCATCTCCTAAATCAATTTCTAAAGGGAAGCAAAAATCCACACATCTAAGCTTCTTTTGGTCATTTTGGTCAGTATTATTCCCTTAAAGTTTTTACCCGATGTTGTGAAACGCCCTGTACAAATATTGACAGATTTCTGTATTACTGCTGTAAAAAAATCCTCAAGTCACCAAATTTCAATCTATATTTCTATTATCACTTCCATCATCAATACTAACTCCATTACCTTAACTACTTATTGCCAATTAACCGTTCTTAATCTTAATTTCCCACACCCACACATTCATCAACCACCCGTTATATGCACGTGTTCACTACTTTCGTGACTCTCATTCGTACCAGACTTGATTCCGTTGTGCTACATTTGGATGAAGCGCGTGTGGAACTACTTGTAAATTGGTACAGAGTTCTGATTCCTAGATTTTCTAGTTTAGCGAAAGCTGATGAAATGGTAATCAAATTATTGATCCTCTGCATTGTGATTGGAAGGGAATTGGTAGGGGCTGCAAAACAACGGGAAATTGGGGGCGTTGGTACGGATTTTCGTTTTGCACTTTAAATTGAAAATTTGGGAATACAGAATTATTTTTCAATGATTCTTTTTTCTCATCCCAATATTGAAATCAGCTGCAACGGAATTTTGGTGTCCTGGCTTGCTTTTAGCATTGTCGAAATATATATATATATATATATATATATATATATATATATATATATATATATATATATATATATATGTATATATATATATATATATATATATATATATATATATATATATATATATATATATATATATATATACCGTGTGTCTATCTTAAAGGTGTACATAGGAGATTAACATGGGAAATCAGTTTTTTGCAATTTCCTGCTCGCCTAATTAGTTTAAATAAAATCGCGTCAAATAAAAGTTTTAGGGCATAAAATTCTGCATCTAAATCAATAAACAGAATTACCATTACACGCTTTGTAAAGACAGAAATTAAATATGAAAATGTCGAAAATTACGTTGAAAATAGCAACAGCCATGGAATTGAACAAAAAATAAATAAATGCTTGACGTTTTATCAAATTGTCAGAAACGTCAAATAAGTTAACTTACGTTGTGACAGATAAAATGTCAAGCATTTATTTATTTTTTGTTCAATTCCATGGCTGTCGATATTTTCAACGTAATTTTCGAGATTTTCATAATTAATTTCTGTCGTTGCAAAGCATGTGAAGGTAATTTTGTTTATTGATTTAGATGCAGAATTTTATGCCCTAAAACTTTTATTTGACACGTTTTTGCTTAAAATAATTAGGCGAGCAGGAAATTGCAAAAAACTAATTTCCCATGTTAATCTCCTATGTACACCTTTAAGACAGACACACGGTATATATATATATATATATATATATATATATATATATATATATATATATATATATATATATATATATATATATATATATATATAATGCTGAAATCAAGTCAGGACACCAAAATTCTGTTGCAGCTGATTTTAATATTGGGGTGAGAAATATTTAATATTATTAATTTAAAAGCTATAGGTACTTCGTTTCATGGAAGAAAATAACAGATGGTGCTTGAGAGGCGGCTGTTTTTACATGGATTAAATAAATCATTTAAATTGGTGAAACCAATATTTTAACCTGAATATGAAAAATTACCAAGTGAAAGTGGAAATACAAATGTAAAGGAATGGGAGTTCCAGTAAACGACGACTTCGTTCATACACTATTATTCGTTGACGACCAAGTCATATTGGTGTCCGATTAGGAAATTGACTGAAGCATATGACAAAGCGGGACTCAAAATCAACTTCGACAAAACTAAATATCTAGTCGTGGACGGAAATGGAAATGATATAAATATAAATAAAAATAATATCAAACTATGTACAGGGTGTCTCATTTTCGATGTTTTTTAAGGTATCTCGGGTAATATTAACGATAGATCAAAACCGTTTGTACATTGCAGGGTCAAATTTTTGAGAAAATTCACTACAGGAATTTTCGATCTTCTTTTGTTTCTGAGCTACAGGCAAAAACTCGTTTTTCACTCATTTTGAAAATGTATCATATTTTATTTATAATGATAGTTAGAGAAAAATTGTTTTTACAAATTTTTTACCGTTTTTTAGATAGAATAAAATGGCGTAATTAGATTTTTTTAAAACTTAATAATTCTCGAGATATAACACAAACTTATGATTTTTTAAATGGGAACCTGTGTTGAAAATAGTCTCGTCTTTTTGCTTAATTTACAAGCTTTTTAATGATATATAACAAGTCTACATGCTTTTGTTTTAAACATTAATAAAAGACGAATTATTAATTTATTGAGGTGAAAATATTGGAAATTATTAAGAAACAAATGAAAAAATCTCTTACAGATCATCATTTGCATATTTCTAATAGTATTTGTTTCAGTTTTACTCATTTTTTCAATTTATTTACTTCAAAGGCATATTAAATCGTTTTTTTCGGATTGTGTCAAAGCCAACTATAACGTAGATATATAGTAATTTAACCCGAAAATAATTAGATAAGAATAATTTTGAGAACACAATTAATACATTTAGAATCAAAATAAACAAATGATGATTTGTAATAAATATTTTCATTTGTTTCTTAATAATTTCCAATATTTTCACCCCAATAAATTAATAATTCGTTTTTTATTAATGTTTAAAACAAAAGAATGTAGACTTGTTATATATCATTGAAAAGCTCATAAATTAAGCAAAAAGACGAGACTATTTTCAACATAAGTTCCCATTTAAAAAATCATCGAAAATGACACAGCCTGTACAGATTATAAATATTTAGGTGCAATAATTTCAGAAGATGGGGAAGATGGGGATAGTAAAAAAGAATACAAGAAACAAGCCATACAAAAACTAAATTCTGTACTCTGGTCCACCGAAATCCAGAGACAAACAAAGATAAGAATTTACGATACAATTGTACAAAATATATTACTTTATGCGGCAGAAACTTGGGAAACAAATAAAAAGGAAGAACAGAAACTAAATGCCATCCAGATGGATCTCTTGAGAAGAAGCGCGGGCATACCTAAGCTACAACATATACTGAATACTGAGATAAAAACTTTAATGAGAACTGAAAAATTAGTGGCTGAAGAAATACAAACTAAAAGATTGAAATGGTATGGTCACATAAAACGTATGGATTAGAGAGATGGCCAAGGAAAATATGCGAGTGTACTCCGAATGGAAAGCGTAGAAGAGGAAGACCGAAAGCTGACTGGACAATACAAATATAAACAGATATGAGACATAGAAATCTGGAAGATGATCAATGGATCAATGAACGAGAATGGAACTTAGAATGCGAGAAACAACCTCAAGTGTTGTAAATACTCGCTATATATATATATATATATATATATATATATATATATATATATATATATATATATATATATATATATATATATATATAAGGAGATAAATTTTAGTGGGTATAACAGTGGGATGTTTTCTGGGCTTAAATTTGTTTAGTAGATTCTTTTAAAATCTGTCAAGCTTTCGTGTATTTGGATTGTACACTTCATCAGGACGGTTTTGTTGAAGTTATTTGAAACTCATTGATTTACAAAAAAAGTAGAAGAATTTTGAAAATACATTAAGGTTTACAATGTCATAAAGGTAAAAACTTATATTAATTTTGACAAAAAACACATGGTTTTTTAAAACAATCTACTAAACAAACAATCTACTAAACAAATAGCAGAAAGATTATATTGTTTTCGCTTTTATGAACTTGCGAGCGTACACTCGCCTCGTCGTGCATCACTAAATAGAATGGTGATTGTAAATATAAATATTATAAAAACCATTTTTTTTAATTCATTGGATACATTTTTGTTGCATTAATATTATATGTACTATATATATACATATATATATATATATATATATATATATATATATATATATATATATATATATATATATATATATAATACGAGGGTCACGTTAGAATTATTTAGTATGAGATTCATGGTTCAAATTTTTAGAGTTTTACTTTCAATATGTTGAAAGTATGCCGTTCCCTTTTACAATAATACACTTCATCATTCTTTCCTTCCACTTCTTAAAAGCTCATAACCAATCTTCATTTGGAAATACTCCGAAAACAACTTATTTTCCCTCTACGCACGATTATTTCCCATGTCATCACTTCTAACTTTGAGGTGGAAGTGTGTCAGGATTTTGTTGGAGTATTTTTGATGAATCGTCTCTAGGGTATGATGAGTGCAGCACTCAGCAGTTCCTCGTAGCGGTGGAGATAATTATGAATTGATGAGATTTGCGGCTGGATACGGATCACATAATTAATGGTGCACTCGACAAGGCGACCCACACCTAACAACGGTTCTGTTGCTGGACTGAGTGTGGGTGACATATTATACCGCAGTATGATATAAGGACTTTAATTCTCAAATGATTATGGCTGTAACGGGAGAAATATTGTTAAGTGGTTCATATGATAATAATTCAAATTTATGTGCGTTTTAACACGTTTCATATGGTTGATATGAGTATAATATTGTACTCGGTACTGATGGATTCAGTTTTCTATATGATACCCGCGGACTTCGCAACCGCGACTCATTTTTGACTAAAAATGTGAGGTTAAAAATCGTTCAATATTTCGATTTCTGTTAAAGATAGTGACTACGTTTATCTCGACGTTTGAAGCCGCTTGAATTTAGTAAATCACTTTTCAATCTTCGAAATAAACGATCGAGATTAATATTTGAAGCCGCTTGAAAATGTCAAGTCAAGCCTGTAAAGTAACAGGCTTGGACTTTCGAAGCGGCTTGACTACTGTCGAAATAAACAGTGAAGCTTCAAATAATGTAACTACGCATGCCCACATCCGCAATATGTTGCAGTGTTACTACATTCATATTAGTTGTTGGTTGTTTACATTTCACCTCATTTTATAAAAGTCGTGACATAAAACTTAGTAAAATTGTCGAAAAGCGAAATATTTGGAGTGATGAAGAAATAAATGTTTTTTTAATGTTTTTGAAAGAGAAGACAAATAACAACATGACAATTTTTAGATTTTGGGGTTATATATCCAGGATGAAATTAGATCATATACCTCTCCCTGTCTGTCTGCGTAATCAAGTATTTAACTATCTTTTTTTTATAGATACGAATTTAAAGAAGATTGAAAATAACTCAATCCTATTTTGAATCCGCTGAGATAAACCAATAGGACTTTTCAAGTCATAATATATTTGAAGCCGCTTGAATTATCGAGGTAAACGTAGTCAGTGTTAATTCTTGCAAAAATATAATCTGGAGGGTCGATTTGATATATTAATACATTCTGTCAAGAAAATACCAGGAATTGTACATTAAAAAATCTGGTGTTAATTCTTATTTTTGGATTAGCGAATTTTACTCTAATTTTGACAGTTTATTTCTTAAAATATAGTCTAATTTAATCCAAGTAACTACCTTTTTTAAACCCCTCATTAAATCCCAATTACAGAGTGGGTTCCCATTTACACACATCCATGCCTTAGTGGGATTCGAACCCAGAGCCCCGAGTGCACTCATGACATGAGGCGTTGCTCTAACCATTGAGCCACCGGAGCTATAATAAAATGAAGATTAAATTTTAAATACCGGGATAGAATAGAATTCACTAATCCAAAAATTAGGATTAGCTTAAACATTTTTGTGAATCGTTTTTTTATTTTATTAATTTAAATACATACCTACATATTTACTTATGCTGGAAACTGTATTGAATTCCTTTTCTATTGTTCTATTTACTTTATTCTTTTTAAAACGTTACTAACATTATTTTGAAATGGTTAGTTCTTTGATAGTGACATTTATCTGTCAATTACATACATTTGAATAACCGTTTCGTTTGTTTAAAGCGTAGGCTCTGGGATTTAAATTATAGATAATTTTATAAATTTATCCATAAAATATATAGTAAAAGTATTAATGCAAATCTATAGAAAATTTATTAATCTTTAATTTTTATAATAACATTAATCTCGAAAAAATAACATTTAAAGGTATTATTCGAAGAAAAACTATTTTGAGCATCTAGTAAAGTACCATTTCCGGTTATCCGATTTTCACCAAAATCTAATGGGCTCTTTCCATTACAGAAAAAGTTCGAAATACAAGGTTTCAAAATTTTCTGAATGATAGTATTTGAGTTAGAGTGGAGGATCCACACATACACACACATGTTAAAATTGGATTCTAGGGACCTTAAAACGTGGTCATTTACCAAAATCTCGATATGTGATTTTTAGCACGATCCCTATACCTCCCTTTCCAAGGAGAGCGGGAGGTAAAAACGATTTACATTCATTTTCCTGGAAATCCTTTTAAAGAAATTGAAATATATATTTTCCTGAAATACAATACAAATAATTAAAGTAACTCTAAAATTCCTATAAAATAAGAATCAAATATTAATTCCTCATATTTAAGTTCATTCATAAATGACAGAATTATAATTTCTCTCCTTTTAAACAAAACTCCCTTAATTTCACGGGAAACTTACTTCGTATCATTAACTCTAATTACAATTTAATGTCCTCATTATTCACTTAAATCTGATTTCATCTCGAAATTTATCTTTATTTTAAGTCCTGCTATTTATTTTATTAGTACTCAAAATATTGCTCTTTTAAAAACTCATCATTCGTTTCTCCAACATTTTCCCCGATCGCCCACTGGTGGTGACCTTTGTCCCTGTGGGCGGCAGGAACGTGGAGGTATGAACAGGACGAAACAGGAATGGGAGGACTCCCACGTGAATGAATGAACCCACGCAAGGATTGGGTGGTTTAATATGAGGCTGTGACATTTAAGCATAATGAAATTTAATGTTTTTAGTATATTGTGTTTACATTAATGTTATGAATCATTTTGATAAGAGATTAGTTAGAAATGGATAATACGAGGACTGATGGAAACGTTTCTGCAAATTAGTAGTTCTAGTAGTAACAGAGATGTTCATAAAATGTGACTTTTTTCCTTCCGTCATACCTTTAGGTAAGGAAGGTGTTGTTTTTGGTCAAATACTTCGATGGTGTTTTTAATGAATAAGCACGTTTTAGAGTCCCTAGAATACGATTTTACTATTTTTACGATGTTGTCTGTATGTATGTGTGTACAATTCAAAAAATTATAGTTCTTTCGTATTCCTCTTCGTTACATCCATATGAAGAGCTGATTAGATTATGGTTATGATTGGTCGACCGGAAGTACCCTTATTTGAAGATTTTTACAGTTTTCTTGAAAAAACGTTGTTAAATATCATTTTTTCGCATTTAAGGGGTGCATTCACAAATGAAAATTAGGTTTAGATTTATGGTTTATACTTTAGATTTATAGACTTTGGCTGCATATAATGTAATGACTCCATTCACACTTCAGAATTTAGGGTCTCTAAATCCAAATCATAAAGCTAAACATTAGCCGTGTTCCTTCGGGCTGTGATTCGTACTCTAAATGATAAATGTGATCATGATTAAGAAGAATAATGTTTTTACGTTTCCTATTCATTATCCCCGCTTTCTCATTTTGTGATCACTAGACAACCTTCCCCCTTTCCTTCAGAATCAACCATTTTGAGTGATTCACATGGATTCAGTTCAGAACAAATTGAAAATATACTATTCCGAGCGTAGAAATTTACGAATGTGGGGTTTGTGGCATTTAGGGAAATAAGATTTTTCTACAAAATTGTGTAATGAACCACATAAAGATTTGTTTGAAATAAACATATTTCATATTCCTTACCAAGAACATTATTTTTTACTTCAATATAATCCATTTTTAATTCTGACTATAACACTATAGACACTTGATTATTTATAAAATAAAGTAGGATAGTTTGCATTAATCTGCATATGACAATTACATTTGACACTAGATTGTGTTGTTTTCTTGCTATAATTTTTAAATCCTGTTTCAAAAGGATCACAATTAAATTAATCAGGATTCACAAAATCACAATAACAACCCGAAGGAACACGGCTATTAATGTCCAAACTTTAGGTTTATGATTTAGTTTGACGTCACAAACTTCACCAATGAGAACGAGTCTGAAATGATATAGATATATACACCCATCTTTATGTAGTATCCACTTGGTGGATTCGGCCTTTTAAACAAATGCGAGAAGAACAAGGAGACTGTTATGACTTAATTGCTGAAATATAACCAATAATGCCAAGCGAAAGACAGTTTCACGGGGCACAGGTAGGTATCTTGTTGAGTACTGCTCTACCGATATTTTAATCTTGTTTTTGAAGCATTTACACAGATGTCTGAACATAGCAAAACAAATTTTCAGGTAATTTAAACTTACATTTATGAATCACTTACTTAAACCTAAACAAAAACCATAAACCTAATTTTCATTTGTGCATGCATCTTTAATGTTATTATATATATATTAAAGAATATTTTATTCTCTATACGATTTGGTTACATTTTATACTTCATATTCAATGGATATTGAGTTAAAAAATCTGGTGTGGCCAACACAATACCTCCCGCCATTTACAGCTTGAGTCACAAAAAATATTAAGCTAATCCTTATTTTTGAATTAGCGAATTTTACCATAATTTTGGCAGTTTATTTCTTAAAATGTAGTCTAATCTAATCCAAGTAAACTACGTTTTTTGATAATAAAATAAAGATTAATTTGTGAATTGTTAATTTTTATTAATCTAAATACATACCTACGTATTTACTTACGCTGGAAACTGTTTTGATTTCCTTTCCTATTGTTCTATTTACTTTTTTCTTTTTAAAACGTTACTGATATTAATTTAAAATGACAGTGATATTTATCTGTGTTACATACATTTGAATACCTTTATAGGAGTTTTATTTGTTTAAAGCGTAGGCTCCGGGATTTAAATTATAGATAATTTTATAAATTTATCCATACAATATGTAGAAGTATTAATGCAAATCTGTAGAAAATTTAATAATCTTTAATTTGTATAACATTAATCTCGAAAAAATAACATTTAAAGGTATTTTTCAAAGTAAAACTATTTTGAGCTTCAAGTAAAGTGCCACTTCCGGTTATCACATTTACACCAAAATTTAATGTGCTCTTTGTATATTAGAAAAAGGTCGAAATACAAGGTTTCAAAATTTTCTGAATGATAGTATATATATATATATATATATATATATATATATATATATATATATATATATATATATATATATATATATATATATATATATATATACATGCACATATACACATATACTCACATACACACATACTCACATACACACAGATATCATCGTGAAAATGTTAAAATTGGATTCTAGGGATCTTTAATACGTGCTCATTTACCAAAATCTTGATATGTGATTTTTAACACGATCCCTTACCAAGGGTAACGGGAGGTAAAAATTATAAAGAAATTAAATTTCATAAAGCAGATAATAAATAAATAAATAAAAAATAAATAAATATTATCATGGAATATTACCCATTGCTGGGTGTGCCAATCTGCTTTGTACGGGCGTTTACCAGGCGTTACCTCACGGGCATTCATTGCTGGCGTGAAGAGTGCACCACAGGGGTCAATTTTGCGGGAACAGCATGTATAAATTTGACTTGCTTATAGACATTTGCCATGTACGAATATTTTGCTTTTTAAAGTCATTTGACGCGGCTTTGAGAGTAATATAAAATGGCTATCTCAGCTTGAAATGCCCAATATATGGAATCTTTTCATTGTACATCTCACCTCTTTATGTATCAGATTCACCCATTTCAAGTAAATTTTTCTATTGCCAACTGAAACACTTACTTTTGATCACGCTGTATTACTTATCCAGAAACTTTTGACTGCCACTGGAATACAACAAAAATGGAACATCATTACACGAATACTTCTCTGCGACAATAAATAATCACATCATACTTCAAATGCGTCTCCTTTCATTCTCTCAAATTTTCAGCCCCAAACCGATCTTTTTGAATAAATCCCTCTCGTATCCTCTATCCTCTTTTATATTCATCTGTCTCTGTCTTACCCATTTCTCTTTACCATGAGTACTTCGGTGAGTACCGAGGACAGAGCCTTCTGAGTCTTGATTTACCTGAATCCTGAATGTGCGATTGTCGAATGTTTGCTGATCACCGCTTCTGTTTTGTTTCTCTCCTTCGCTTCGCGCGGACTTTGACAAGGATTGAAGCATTGAGTATTGAGGGAGTGTTGAGTAAAAGTTGAGAGATTGTGGGAAGGAACTTTAATATTGAAAAGAAACTGTTTTATTGAGGAAACATAAATTTGTTTGGGAAAATATATGCGGCGATTTGAGAACAAATATTTATGGATTTTGTTTCTGAACAATATTTCTGTACAGTATTTTAGGTTTCAGTTTCATGTGGCGTTCAAGTTTATTATTATTATTTGTTAGTATAAAATGCCATAACCGCTATGACGTAGGCATTTATCGTACTTTTTATTAGGGATCGACCGATATGATTTTTTGTAGCCGATACCGATATACTCATATCCGATATCGGCCGATACCGATATATCGGCCATAAAATTTTGTCGTAAATTTTTTGCTGTATAATGGGTGTATTCTAAAGACATTCCGTTATTTATAAACGGACCGTTAAAATTAAGATATCCGTTAACTAGATTTTGCTATTCTAAAGACACTATCCGTTAATAATATAAACGGAGATTCGTTTATGTTATTCGTTTATAAATAAAATTTAAACGGAGAATGATTCATAGCCGTTAATTGTAAACGGACGGCATTTAATACATAAATATTTAGAAATTTCTAAATTTTAAGCAGAGAATGGCGTTATCAGCCTTTACTGTTTGCTCCGACCCTTGGATTCATAAAATGTAATTGAAAGGAAAGTACAAATAAATAATTTTTATAACAAAATAATACTCGTACGTAACCTATAAAAAATCGGTTCGATGAAAGATTTTAACAATACAAAAATTATCCATTTCTCGTTCTCAAAAAAAAATTAAAAATGCTTTCTCTAATGACACGAGCAGATATTTTACTCTACATTGCAAATCTTGTACTTTACCTAATGTTTTAAAATTATTCGAGTATTTCCAGGACTGCATTTTAATCTTCAGGGGCCCAAGACAAATGTTCTATTGGTACCTTTATTTATAATTATTGATTACAACAAAGGTTATTTTTATCGCAACAAAGAATATTTTGATTACAACAATGAATATTTTGATTATATTCGAAAAATACTGATTAGATGAACGAATCTAATGAAGAAAATTTCATTAATATTTGCGAAGAATTAAGAATCAAGCTCATAATGTGTTTTATAATTTGTGTAGTTTTAAAATGCATGCGCCTATATTTAATTGTGGCCCCGCATATGTTCATTTTCTCGATACTGTAGATTAGCTTGGTGGTGTTTATAATTTCAAGATAAATGTTGGGGTTGGCCGTTAGGGACCTTCTTCATTATTAGTTTAGCTGCGCTTAATAAGTAACGAATTATGGTTTTATAGATTTTTTTGTTTTATGCCCATTTTTTTCCAAATTTACAATAATATATAATAATATCAAGAGGTTATGAAACTGACAATTTTGACATGTATTAGAACAAAGTATTCACCTACCAACATTCCAAAGATTATTTTGAAGAATATATTCATTTTTGTGATTATTTATTGATTTAAATTTATTACTAAATAGTATCTCTAAATTTATGTATCACAAATATCTGTTTAGATCTTAATATATTTTGTTATTATCAAAATATAAATATGTTGACATTTACAATTTGACAACAGTGCCCTGCAGAAGCAAACGGATCCGTTTATTATATTAATTTTAACGGATCCGTTAAAATGTCATATTGTGAATAAGAATTTCTAGCGGAATCCGTTAATAAGAAATATTTTAACGGAATCCGTTTACATAATATCGGGTGTATTCTAAACACAATCCGTTAAAATATATTATGTAAACGGTTTCCGTAAAAATATTTCTTATTAACGGATTCTGCAAAAAATTCTATTCACAATATGACATTTAAACCGATCCGTTAAAATTAATATAATAAACGGATCCGTTTGCTACTGTAGGGCAGTGTTGTCAAATTGTAAATGTCAACATATTTATATTTTGATAATAACGAAATATATTACGATCTAAACAGATATTTGTGGTACATAAATTTAGAGATACTATTTAGTTATAAATTTATATCAAGAAATAATCATAATAAGAATATATTCTTTAAAATAAACTTTGGAATGTTGGTAAATACTTTGTTGTAATAAATGTCAAAATTGTCAGTTTCATAACCTTTTGATATTATTGTAAATTTGGAAAAAAATGGGCATAAAACAAAAAAAATCTATAAAATCATAATTAGTTACATATTAAGCGCAGCTAAAGTAATAATGAAGAAGACCCCCAACATTTATCTTGAAATTATAGACACCGCCAAGCTAATCTACGCACGGTATCGAGAAAATAAACATACGCGGGGCCACAATTAAATATAGGCACATGCACTTTAAAAACTACTCAAATTATAAAACACACATTATGAGCTTGATTTTTAATTCTTCGCAAATATTAATTAAATTTTCGCCATTCGATTCATTCATCTAATCAGTATTCTTCGAATATAATCAAAATAACCATTGTTGTAATCAAAATATTCTTTGTTGCAATAAAAATATCCTTTGTTCTAATCAATAATTAAAAATAAAGGCACCAATAGAACATTTGTGTCTTGGGCCCCTGAAGGTTAAAAGCATTTCTGAAAATATTCGAATATTTTTAAAACATTAGGTAAAGTTCAAGATTTGCAATGTAGAGTAAAATATATGCTCATTTCATTAGAGAAAGCATTTTTAATTTTTTTGAGAACGATAAATGGATAATTGTGTATTGTTAAAATCTTTCATCGAACCGATTTTTTATCGGTTATCTACGAGTATAATTTTGTTATAAAGATTATTTATTTCTGCTTTCCTTTCAATTACATTCTATGAATCCATGGGTCGGAGCAAACAGTAAAGGATGATAACGCCATTCTCTGTGTATAAATTAAAATTTTCTAAATATTTATGTATTAAATGTCGTCCATTTACAATTAACGGCTATGAAACATTCTCCGTTTAAATTTTATTTATAAACGGATAACATAAACGGATCTCCGTTTATATTATTAATGGATAGTGTCTTTAGAATAGCAAAATCTAGTTAACGGATATCTTAATTTTAAACGTCCGTTTATAAATAACGGAATGCCTTTAGAATACACCCATATATATGTTAACGGATTGTGTTTAGAATACACCCATAAATGAGGTAAAAGTGAATTATAATGATATACTGTTACCGTTACACGATTAACCATAAATAAATCACAAAAAAATGCAGAGCAAATGCAAAAAAGACATTTTTTTTCAAACGTCGTAGAAATGGCATTTTTGTGACTTAATTCACAAGGTAGAAGCTTTATTTCTACGCCGTCGGAGTAGAAATTAGCTATTTCTACTCCGGCGGCGTAGAAATAAAATAAATAAATATCCATAGAAACTACATAGAATTAACGAATAAAAAGAAAAGTAGTGCGTTTGAAAAAAGAATTCAAAGTGTCATTCGGAATAAAAGTGTCTTTGTGTGCCTCGCATGCAATTGTTCGACTCGCTTCGTTCGTCGTGCAAACTTCCATGATCGCCACACAAAGTATCACTTTTACTCCTAATAACACAATATACTATTTTCAATAATATATTTAGCACCACCGCCAAATAGTGTTGCTAGTGAATACTTATTTTCTTCAGCTGGAAATGTTTATGAAAGTGCAATAATTTTGTTACATTACAACTTGCCAAAACTTAACTTTACATATTAATTTGTTTAACTAAGTGTGTAACTTTACTTCTACATTTTTAATGACTTTTTTTGCTAAATTTTGAATAAGATTAAACTTGATTTGTTTTTTATTTAGTATTTCTGTTTTAATTTCCTTTAAAAAATCCTTAGCAACTGAAATATTAAGCAATTTATATTTTGGCCAAGAAGACCGATATGGCCGATATACCGATACCGATATCGGTATCGGTCGATCCCTACTTTTTATAATTTCGTACAAAATTTACACCATTCATGGTAATTTATAGGTTGAAATGGTATATTTCTCTAAATATAATAACAATAACCGGTAATATTGTCGATGTACTGCCTCACTTCCGATTTGGATAAAACTTTGTCAAAATATTCTTCTCATCAAGACAAACACTGGAAAAATAATAATAAGTGGAGGTCAAAGTCGGTTGACCTTCAAAATACAATTTGTTTATATTAAAATATTTAATCAATATAATCTGTCCTCCGATGCGTGTCGCGTTCGACTCTACTTATTTGACGCGCACCTGAAAAATTATAGTTTAGGTTAGGTTTATTACGAATAGGGCGCGAGCAGACACGTGACTCGAGGGCCTTGACGTGCTTAGAATCAGCTGATTTGTTTGCGCATGTTATTTTGACAAGGACAATGTCATGTTGACAAGACCAATTTTTTGACTTATTTTGATTTTGAATTGCTAAAATGTCAATATTTTATAATTTTTAGAAAGTAAAACACATGAAATTGAAAATAATAACATTCTGGCAATTCAAAATTTAAATAAGTCAAAACATTGGTCTTGTCAAAGCGACATTGTCGTTGTCAAAATGACAAGACCAATGTTTTGACTTATTTAAATTTTGAACTGTTGAAAAGTTATTTTTAATTTCATGAAATTGAAAATAATAAAATTTAGCAGTTAAAAATCAAAATAAGTCAATACATTGGTCTTGTCAACATGACATTGTTCTTGTCAAAATGACATGCGCACACAAATCAGCTGATTCTAAGCACGTCAAGGTCCCTTGAGTCACGTGTCTGCACGCTCCCTATTTAAAAAATCTGATGTGGCCAGCACATAACCTCTCGCCAGATATTTTACCTGGTTGTACGCATTAAACGAAAAATATTTCCTACATATATTCATGTCTCACTACAAAATAATTCTCACATATATTTGCAAAATCTATGCGATATTTTAATATAAATTATGTACATTACATACATTTTCTTTATATTCAATATCCTGATTTTTTTCTACTTTCCTTTTCTTTTTCTTTATATTCGTCATTTTTTCGCAAATTCCTTTTATATTCTTTTGCGTTGCTGATTTTTTTTTAATTTCACAATGATGTACAAATATTTTTGATAGCGGCATACAAATATTTTTGACAGTGACATTTATGTATCAATTACAAACATTTGAATTTCTTGCCTTGAAGTAGTTTGATCTGAGATTTTTTACATCAAATTATTTTATATGCATTTCTTTATTTCTAAATCTATAGAAGATATAATAATCAATTTATATTTATCGAATAAAGAATTTAACGTTCTTTAATATAAGTATTTACATAAATTTTCGATAAATAATATTTAGATGCTTTTTTCTTGTAACTACTACTTCCGGTTTTCCAATTGTTAATCAACTCTTCCCATTATTGTTAGACTGAAGAATCCGTAGTTAAAAATGTCTTTAGTCTTATAGTATTTGAGAAATTGTGGATCCAACATCCACACACACACCCACACACACACCCACACACACACACACACACACACACACACACACACACACACACACACACAAACACAAACACACACACACATACACGGACACATACTCGGACATCATCGTAAAAATGTTATAAACGGGTTCTAAGGACCTTAAAACGTGCTTATTCACTAAAATCTGGATATGCGATTTTTAGCATTAATGGGGTCATACCACATTTTCCAATTTTATTTTTTTCTGAAAGTACATTTAAAACTACTTACGAAAATATATATTTTATGACAAATAAGTTTCTAGTTTTACAGTAATAATTTTTTAAAGTCTATATAAAATTTCGAATGACGTAACAGTTTTGCAGCCGTAGTGACATCTACTGAGCAAAAATGGAACTACTTTTGATGTTTATGCATTGTGTTTTGAAATCAAACGTAGTCTTCAAAACTTCTGGAGTATTTATTGCCTTATACCATCTTTCCCTTACATCTTGAGCCATAAGAATACAAACAAAAATTTTATTTTTACTTCTCAACGAGTTATTCTCGTAGGACGACAGAACAATATTGTACAACCATTGTAATATCTAAATCAAACATAAATTGTATTTATTTATATTTTTATTTAGCATATTTCGTTATTTGTACTTACTTTTTTTAAAAAAAATAACTTGATGGATGTTGACGTTACTTTCAAAATATTGACTATATAAGGTTATGTTAGAAAAAAGTGACAGATCTGTTCATGTACAGTAAAAGCACGAGTCCGGGTGTGCCTCACTATCGTGTATTTGTGTACAAAACTGTGACGTCACAAAACCAAACTCAGAATCTTTACAAAGAAAATCCTGAATGAAAAGTATAATAATATTAAATATTTTTTATGTACAGGGTGGGGCAGAAAAACCTATCCGATTTCAAATCCCTTTTTCCCAGAAGAGGGAGCAGGTAGAGTAGTGGGGTAAAAACCGTTAGAAAGCCGGTTTTATGCCATTTGTCAGTAGTCAACATGCCTTGGTCTGGTGAACATCGTGCTTTTGTTATTGAGCGGTTTATCGAATGCGGCGGTTCGATAATTGCTACACAACGTGCTTTTCGAATTCATTTCGGACTCGGGCGTCATGATCCTGTTCCACATCACGCTACGATTAAAGTGTGGGTGTCAAATTTTAGACAGACGAGTTCAGCATTGAAAAAGAAGTCGCCTGGACGTCCCAGGACAGCAACAGGACCTGAAAACGTGGCCAATGTGAGAGCCGCGATTGAACGTTCCCCGCGTCGTTCGGCGCGAAAACATTCGCTCGCTTTGGCGATTTCCAACCGCAGTATTCGGCGCATTTTGCACCGGGACCTCAAAATGCATCCCTACAAAATGGTTGTTGCACAGGAATTAAGTGAAAGGGATTTTGAAACCCGTACGAACCTGTGTCGCGATCTCCGAGAACTCCCAAACGACGATGTTGTGCTCTTCACGGACGAAGCCCATTTTCACCTTTGTGGTGCCGTTAACAGGCAGAATTTTCGATATTGGAGTGACGAAAATCCTCGAGAAATCCATCAGGAACCCCTCCATAGCCCAAAAGTGACTGTGTGGTGTGCTCTTTCCGGCCTAGGCGTCTGGGGGCCTTACTTTTTTGAAGAAAATGGGCAAACCGTAACGGTCAACAGCGAGCGCTATTGTTTCATTCTGGAAAATTTTCTTAGACCCAAAATGGAAGAAAATGGCGTGGAAAATGTGTGGTTTCAACAGGATGGTGCAACCGCCCACACATCGCGACGATCAATGGACATTCTCAGGGAACTGTTTCCCGGTCGCCTCATTTCCCTGAGAGGTGATCTTGGCTGGCCGCCGCGCTCACCGGATCTCACTCCATGTGACTTCTTCCTTTGGGGTTACCTCAAATCGAAGGTTTACCAGCATCGACCAAGGACCCTTCTTGCTTTACGAAGGGAAATTGCTCGGGCAATTGAAGAAATTCCTGTGGAAATGACGGTGAAAGTCATGGAAAGCTACCGCGAGCGCCTAAATCAGTGTATCCGCTCCCAAGGACGACATTTGAGTGATGTGCTTTTCAAAACTTAAATTTAAAAATGGCATAAAATTTGCGATATGTTAATAAAAAAAATTTTTGACAAGTTGAGTGGTTTTAATTTTATAACGTTTTGAAATCGGATAGGTTTTTCTGCCCCACCCTGTATATATGCATAATATTAGGTAAATTTTTCATTTATGAAAGAAAAATCAGCATTTTTTCTTTTTGGTATGACCCCATTCAATACCCCTCTTAGCGAGAGGTAAAAACGGAATTAGATAAAAATAATTTCTACATCTATAAAAACATCTTCTAACAACATTACTCCAGAACAACCTTCCGAATAATTCAATATTCTCGTCGACTGCAGGATAACGTTGAGAAATCAGATATCCCGCAGGATAGGAGCGAGTTATGAGGCAGGAAAGCGGGCCAGTGTTGTAGAATAGCATCCTAGAACGCAGGATCTGGAGTGGGGATGCGCTGGTGGATGATTTAAAGGTTTTAAAGGAAGGAGATTTCCGCTACAACTCACCTGTGGAACGATAGGGAGCTATTTCTATAATCTGGAATAACACACCGGATATTGCAAGGAGATTACGAGTAGTTGGTTTTTATTTCTTATGGAGGTTGGATTCTGTAAAGATTTTCAAGTGGAGTAACAGATATTTTTATTATTTACTGGTGCATGATATTTCTCGTCATACATACAGATGAATTAAAAATTATTTTCTGGTATTGTTGGAGTTATAAATAACTACTAAGGTGAGTAGACCTTAGTGAATAATATTTTGAATTTTAAACTTTTGAAAATGTGACAAATATAAAAATATAAGGATTTTTAGTCAGGCATTACAAATGTTACAATTGGCACCTAACTGGTGTCAATAGAAACAGGGCAAGTGTTAACTGTAACAAATTTTAACAGTGATGTAATAAGATAAAATAACAGATAAAAGAACAAATTATTGAAAAAATAAACATTTATTTATTACCTTAGAAAATACAAAATTCAGATGACTCATCTAAACAAAATATATATTCTGTTGGTGATATGGACCATTTTGACCAATGCTTAGTCGCTAACGGAATTGCAGTTTAGGTAAACATAAAATAGGTCTTTCCTCGTACAATTTAACTTGCCCGGTGTCCAGATTTTACAAATATGGGCCAATACATATCAGAGAGTTTCCTCATCGGAACCATCTGAAGAGTAATCTGTGTCTGTTACTTTTGGAACTGTTTTTCGTTTTTTTTTGCTCTTCTTCTTTTATGTCTTCGATAGCAGTGATTTTTTCTTGTAATTTTTATCATGATCAATACTGTACTTAATTTTTAAACACGTTACAATCGACACCGTGGCATGTGTTACAACTGACACCGCTTAACTTTTAAAGATATTATTTGCTTTTTTGTATTTATTAGGTAATAATTCGAAATGTTTTTTAATGAAAAATAAAAGCAGATATAACTCACAAACTGATCCTTAACTTGAAATATTTCCGAGCAGAGCACTTATAGTGTTTTAGAAACAATGTGTGTCACTACCTGTATTTATTTTTTTGTCGATTTACAGACATTCGTCAGAAACAGACGCCGTATTTGCGCGTATGCACTTATACTAAATACCAAAGAGCTATAACTCTTTCTGCTTCATTCTGCAAGCGCGTTTTAATCTACTTCGTAAAGATGGCCCTGTTACCTACCCTTGTTACATTTGACACCTGTTACAATTGACACCGGTCTCCCCTATTGGTTGACCTAATTATCTTTATTTTACTATTTTTTGTAGCATTTGTTACTTGAAAGTTTTATTTTTTTTATTATCTACTTGTGTGTATGTTTAGGATCATTATTTCGTTTTACATGATACCTCAGTTCGTCTTAGCTTACCACAGTTGTCTCACAAATTCTGACTGTTCTTTTTGTTGTAACTGAAGTGAGATAAATTATGACCGAAATGAGAAGAGTTCTTCTCCCCTTCCCGAATCTTAGACACCTCAAAAGGTTGTGCTTGTTGAGTTTTTAATCTAAGATGTACGGTAGGGATAGATATTTTCAGGGTCGGATTGGTCAGTCGGGATAATCGGGAATTTCCCGAGAGGCTGCGGCTTTTTGAGGCCGCCAATCGGTGATTATAAACTAAAATTTGAGTACGGTGATTATAAACTAAAATTTAAGTACGTAGTATCTAATTAACTTCACCGGGTAACAGTGTTATTATTTAGATCGTTTTCAGTATTTTCTAATTCTTGACAAATTTTATTTCGGTGTTGCAGATATAGAGTACGTTTACACCACGCGTACTAAACATTTAGTCCACATACCAAGTGACGTAACAAGATGGCGACGAATGGTGTAAACACTATGTCCCAAACCTTTGGTACGCAATTGGTACACAATTTTGGTACGTTCAAAGGGGGATGTACCAGACCTTACTCATGCACGGTGTAAACAGCAAGCGTACCAATGCGATTTTTCTGCCATCTATAACTATTGTTAATTCAATTAAATTGTGTATTAACATTTAGGGAAATTGTGTAAGTTTAGTAATATTTACAATTTGAATAGTGTGGCGATGTAAATTACATATATTCACTACTGTTTTTCCTTATTAAGTAATTCTGATAGTTAAATCTGCGCAAGCGCTTATAACGTACCAACATATTTAGTATGTTTATTTAAATACCGGTGTAAACATACTATACTAAGATAAATTTTAGTATACACTTGATCTGCGTATCGGAATAGTACGCACGGTGTAAACGTAGTCATAGTCCAAGCTCGAATATATGAGGTTTTGATAATATCCTACTTTGTAGATTTTGAATGATTGGAATTATAGTTAAGGTATTGTCTGGTGTTGGTGTGTTGGTTTACGGTAGGGTAGACTGATGTTATTAGTCCATGGTTCGTTTTCTCTGTTTAAACATCTAAGAACGGAGGGACTCCATGAGACTTTTACTCCATTGTGAACCTAATATAAAGTATCATCGACATATCTAAGCCAAAGTTTGGGTCTTATATTGGCTGTATCTAGTGCTAATTCTTCAAAAAATTCCATGTATAAATTGGCTATAAGGGAGAAGACACCAAACCATCTTCTTGTACATAATATCTAATCTTTTTCTTGGAAATATGAGTTCTGTAGGCAGCACTGCAAATATTCCATATGCCATCAAGAATCAAGTCGGTTCTATCTTTTAAGTTGATATCTTCTTCAAGCCTTGTTTTGATGATTTCAAAAAATTTTTCGTAAATAAACTTACATTAAATCTGACAAATATTTTGTGGTTGTAATTGTATTTAGCTCAAAAGTTCTACAAGATGTTTTGAATTCTTCACATATGATGTTCTTTTTCTTTGAAGTGGCTGAATGATTGATAATGGAAATAGTTTGTAAGTAGGAGAATTTATGGAACTTTTGACGGGTTTCTGAGATGATTAAATCTTTCTTATGGATTTTTGGAAGCCCCCCGTACAGGTGTGGAAGCTTGCTAAAATATGGAGTGAAATCTGTTCTTATTCTAAACAGAATATAATTCTTTATATTTCTTAAGAGCACGGTACACTTTGTTTTCTATAGACGTAGTAGAATGTTTTCCAGGTTTCTTATAATTTCCTTGATTCAAAAACTCTTCTATTTTCTGATCATATAAATTGGTATCCAATATTACTATAATACTTCCATTGTCTGCGGGTAGAATCTTGGTTGTTTTATCTTTTAATGCTTTATATTCTTCGTTTTCAAGATTAAATAGGTTTTATCAGTTAATTTTTTTGCTTCAAAATTTTCCTCACACTCCATTTATCAATAATTTAATATTGTCTACAACTTTTAAACGAACCTAATGTTATTTTCTTAACTACAGAATGTTCTATATTTTAAATACTATTTTTAAGAGCGTTTTTTTATATTTCAACATCTTTTATAATTGTTCAATTTCTATGTAGGCAAAAAATTCGTATTATCCAACACCAAAACTAATATATTACTTTATGGCAATATAATTATAAATTTAAAAAATACTACTGGAGATGAGGCCGATCATGCTAGAATTTTCCCGGGGCGCTAAATCTTCCCAATCCGGTCCTGGCTATTTTGCAGTCATTGGGCTCTATTCTGTAACTAGGTGGTTAATTTTTAACCACTGGTTAAAATTTGTATCCAATTCATATTCATTTGACAACTAAAAATCCCTCTGTTTGTTATCTGTCAACTTATTTGATTGGTTAAAAAATTTAACCAATGGTTAAAAATTAACCACTGAGTTACAGAATAGGCCCCATTAGCTGTCACATACAATTAGTTTCGTTATTTCGCTTATAAATATATAACGAATACCAAGTTAGGGGAGGAGCCTACTACCAATGGAAGTAGAGAAACTGAAATAGCGGAGGCGTGGCTATCATTCCAGTACTGCAATTCTCAAACAGTTTTTATTTGAATATAAATGTTTTTCATAAAACTTAATATTTAATTTAAATACACTACCAATTATAAATCACGTAGACTTGTACATTCATTTATTATTTATAAATATATTTTAGAAATAGCATATATTTCATGAACATTTAGGTCCATGAAGAAAACAGTTGATGTAAAAACTTATATTCGTGACGTCACATTTATATTTTCAAATTTCGGGGGGACTATAACTCGCTTATTAATAGAATTTTTTCACCGGATTTTCACCGACAGTCTTAGTTTAACTTATACGTTCAGATAAAATTATATGTATTTATAAAAAAATGGTGGAATTCCCTAATGTTCTTATTTATTTATAATACATACATAAAGTTCTTTTTCATGATCTGGTACTTACGTCATGAATCGTAAGCTAGTGGTTCGAATCGCCAGGGGGGAAGTGTGAGGTTGATTGTTGACATAATGTCAAAAAAAAACTGACAGTATTATAATATAACCTATATTATGTCAACTTCCTTATTCATCAAAATTCGAAGTATAAATATATAGTTATTTTGGCTTTATAAACTAATAGTTATTTATTATATCATTGTGGAATGTATCATATTAGTCTTGAAAAAATTTTTTCTTTAGTGACTAAAATACATTCCACACGAGTGTAATATAACGTTTTATCCAACACTTTTTTAAAAACTTCTTAAATCATTTTTATGCGGTTTCATTCATCGTTTGATACTGACAAGTTAATTGATGTAGTATTTTAGATTACAAAGTAGCCATTGAATGGTTGTTATGGTTTTGTTATATTGTTATTGATAAAAACGAAAAAAAAAAATTGCTGTAATAATAATTATAGTCTGTCATTGGGAATTAATTGAAAGAAAAATTTGTATTCAGTTCCGAAGCAAGTTACCACTAACTCGTTTCTCGTATTCGTTTCATCAGCCGTACATGACAGCTGTAATTGTGTAAAGATTAGTAACTTATTTTAGCATAAATGTTAATATTAATTTAAATAAATAAATTTCGTAATGGTAAGGGAGATGGCAAGGTTGTCTTAAACACACTGTTCTTTATGAGCATTTATTTCGACCGGTTTCGATTTCTTACAAAATCATCTTCAAGGAAAACCGGAAGACTACAGAGCTCTGTAGTCTTCCGATTTTCCTTGAAGATGATTTTGTAAGAAATCGAAACCGGTCGAAATAAATGCTCATAAAGAACAGTGTGTTTAAGACAACCTTGCCATCTCCCTTACCATAATTCCGAACACACTTGGGTTGATCACTAGTTAATCAAATTTCATAATGTTAAATTATTTCAATAATAAAATAATTTTGTTAAATTGCTTTTCATTTATATTAAAAAATCTGATGTGGACACCACACGACTTGTACGCAAGGCCAACATGAAATACTCTTATAAACCCAATTATAAAATTGGCGTAATTTAACATTTTTTTTATACAAAGGGCTAATTTAATAATATTGGATGTGCGACACGCAGAATTTAATTCTCTAAAACTATTATTTGAAGCATTTATTTCTAAAATCAAAATAAAACCATTTTATTCAAGAAAAACCGTTAATAACTTCAGGTAATATATCACTTCCGGTTAGTCTATTTTAACCAAAATCTACTATGTAGTTCCCATTGACATAAAAATCTTATATACCAAATTTGAAAAGTTTTGGATTATATTTTATAATAGTTTTTCATTAAAATCTATTATAGGCTTCAACTAAAATTTCACATCTGGAAATTATGTAATGACCAAAAAAGGAGGTGCACAACTAGATGTTATAGCAGTCCTAAATACAAAATATCAATTTTCTACGGATTGCCGTTTTTGAGTTATGCGAGAAATTGGTCAAAATGTATTCAGGGATAGTCAAAATGGATATTACCGTTGAAATCTGAAAACCGAAATTTTTCGCGATTACAATCCTTTACTTTGTACAAGGAGGTAAAAAAAAAACACAAAATCAGAATTAATTCTTCCGTGACTTCTAAAATATTCTCTCACGGAGTGACTAATGTTGTACATTAGTTATTTCAAGTAACCATAGCAATAAGTATATTATCAGTCGGTCTTGGATAAACAATATTATTGTTATTTATAATTTATGCAAGTAGATCCTATTGTACGAATATTATAATCAAAACAATTACTGTAACATTCAATATATACATTTGCATCCAATGCATTGTCCTTATTATTATAACCTATACCGCTATTACACAAATATTATTCAATCCATTCTGTTTATTTCAACATGCAACACGTATCGTATTAGTATTGCTCTCCAACTCTCCAACCTACATTTTGCCCACCTGCTCTGATGTGCATACGCGCATGCGCGTGGCGCTGCAGCAATTCCCCACCCTCCGCTCCGGGTCTGCGGATACTCCGGAGCCGGAGCGTAACAAGTGCCACGGCCGGAAGCCAACCGGAACCCAGGACCATTGCCAGAGGTGCTTTGCATACGCTCGGAGTTGGATAAAATGGTGACAACTAATGGCAGCTTAGAGATAAAGTTATGGGTGGTGGATAGTGGTAGTGGTGGAGATATTTGTACAGAATAATTGCAAAGTAAAATAATGTATATGAAAATTTCGATGACTATAAGAGATAATTAAATATTATGGAGTCTAGGCTAATACAATTGATAATAAAATTACCCCCAACTTTAAAATTAAGTGAAAATTAAAACTATAATAGTATTTTATGTACCAAGGGCGTTACGATGATGATAATGCCAGGAGGGCGACGAGGATCTAGCCCGAGGGCCTTTGGCCCGAGGGATAGATGTCGTCCGATGGGCTTTATCATCTAGTAACGCTCGTGGTGCATACAAGATTTTATGTCTCATTAGAATATGTGAAATAAGTTTTCATTTATAATAATTTTGATTACAATAATGCTTAATCTTTGGCGTTGCTAAGGATATTGTTTGATTGTTTTGTTTATTATCAACATTTATTTATTTTTAAAACATCAACGTTCTGTATCGTTGGAGATGATGGAATAGGTGAATTTGATGTTTCGGAAGATATTTTATCGAAACGATGAAAAGAAATTATTTTGAATGCTTCTGCATACTTTGAGGAAGAGAAGCGCATAAATGTTCCCCTAATAAATAAATATCGTCCCCAAAAAAATTAGTGATCCGTCATCCGTTCAAAATCAATGCGAAACATTGCAGCCTGCAATTTGACGTACTTACTATTTACATGTGTCGTGAAAGTAAATTGCTTTTTAAAGCCCTTTTCATAATCAATTTTAATTATTACAATTAAATTAAAAATGTGTTGTGCTTTCAAAGCTGTTTTCTTATTATATTAATTGTTGTAATCAATTAATGTATTAATTGTTGTAATCAATCCTTATTAATATTGTAATGAATTATAATTAAAAAGAAAATAGTTTTCATAATTTACCGTTCATATTATTTCTAATTTAAAGTTCATAAACGATGATCGGATATAATGAGGGCATAATGAACGATTATGCCCTCCCATTATGCCCCGGTTGTTATAGATATGTTTATTTACACCGTATCCTAGCAATAAAAAGTTCATAATATTTTAGTGAGACATAAACGTATTTTGACAATGTTGTTCTCTTCTTCAGTAGTTACATTTTCCACGAAACCGTACTAAAGCAATAAAGGGAAATTAGGATTAGTCAACATGTCAACTATACCAAAGGTTCTAACAGCCCTTTTTTCAGGGAGTAGTTAAGATTACTAAACATGTAAACGAAGTCAGAAGTATTAACAACGATATACAGGGTGTAACAAATATGAAGAGCTGATTATACACAGGCGGCTTTTACGGCTAAAAATAAAGAAAAAAGTTTCTATAAACATATGTCCTAAAATAGTTTGTTACTGAGTTACAGCTACTTGAGAATTTTCAGTTTTTTATTACCTCCCGCTACCCTTGGTAAGGGAGGTATAGGGATCGTGCTAAAAATCCCATATCGAGATTTTGATAAATGACCACGTTTTAAGGTCCCTAGAATCCGATTTTAACATTTTCACGTTGATGAGTGCGCGCGCGCGCGCGCGCGTGTGTGTGTGTGTATGTGTGTGTGTGTGTGTGTGTGTGTGTGTGTGTGTGTGTGTGTGTGTGTATATGTGTGTGTGTGTATGTGTGTGTGTATGTATGTGTGTGAATGTGTGTGTATGTGTGTATGTGTGTATGTGTGTGTGTGTGTGTGTGTGTGTATGTGTGTGTGTATGTGTGTATGTGTGTAAGTGTGTGTATGTGTGTGTATGTGTATGTGTATGTGTGTGTGTGTATGTGTGTGTGTATGTGTGTGTGTATGTGTGTATGTGTGTGTGTGTATGTGTGTGTGTATGTGTGTGTATGTATGTGTGTGTGTGTGTGTGTGTGTGTATGTGTGTGTATGTGTGTGTATGTGTGTGTATGTGTGTGTGTGGTGTGTGTATGTGTGTGTGTGTGTGTGTGTGTGTGTGTGTGCGTGCGTGTGTGTGTGTGTAGATCCTTTACTCTAACTCAAATACTATCATCCAAAAAATGTTGAAACCTTGTATTTCTACCTTATTCTAATATGGGTAGAGACCATTAGATCTGATAATCGAAAATGGCACTTTATTTGAAGCTCAAAATAGATTTTCTTCGAAAAATACCTTCAAATGTTACTTTTTGAAGATTTGTGTTATTATAAAAATTAAAGATTATTTAATTTTCTACAGATTTGTATAAATACTTTTTCTAATAGAACCATAGTTATATGGAATGGATCTTAATACAGTTTCGGCAATAACTAAATATGTAAGTATGTATATTTAATAGTATATTATGATATAAGTGTATAAGCCGGCCATTAAAGCACGCGTGACAAGTTTAAAAGCGCGACGCGTAGCGGAGCGCTTTTAAAGGCACGAGTGCTTTAATGGCTCTTATACACATGTATCATACGCTATTTTTTATTATACCTGCACAATATGTTGGAAAAAAGAATCTAAAATTTTGATTTTGACGTTTTATAATTGTTTATGATATATGACATCGTTTACACGGAGATTGTTTAGCATTTGTTGTTTACGTTACTATGCGGATTTGCCATTTCGCAATTTGTTGTTTATTTATTATAAACAAGATTATAAACATCAAAACTATCAAGATCCTTCTTAATTTAGACGGAAAACAAGGATAAAATGGAAAAGCATTCATCTAGTATACAAGAATTGGCTGAACAAGCTGAATTAAATACCATAAATAAAAAACTTACAAATGATGTACTGTTAGCGAAATACCAAAGAACTTTCTGCTAGTGGCTTCCTATTCTTCATCGTATACTTTCCCCATTAATAAATCACAAAATTGTTCATTTGGGCGATGGAATATTTCTTGTATTGTCTTGTTCTCATTCTCATATGTCCCGTAGCCATTGTTGAGTGATTCTGGCAAAGAGGCACGATGCTAAATCAGGCCAAAATAGAACGTGGTTATTCCTATGTTACCAATAAATGAATAATTATTCCAATTTATGAAGACAATTTCCTTTGTAGGTGTTATACATGATTAATTATATTCTAACCTACAAACAGTGGCTTCACGCCTGGTGAATTTTGTTCAAAAATACTGCGCATGTGCCAAGCATATGATGTGAAATGTGTTACATTTTAATAGTGTACAAATGGTGGAATAGAAAATATATTATTTAAAATTCATCACACATTTATATGAATAATTGAAGTATTGCTTATTTTCATTGACAATTATAAATAAACAAATTGTTAACGTTTGTTGTTGCTTAGCGACTTTAAAGCACGGCGTGTTTTAATCTTGAGATTAAGCACGCTTTTTAGTACGATGATCAGTGATTATGATGCAGGTATAATAAAAATTAATAAAAATTAAATAGCGGAAGGTTTGGTGGTAGCCACATCAGATTTCGTTTGTTTTGTTGTATGACGACTGCTCTTTGCTGTGTTATTTATTCTTCGTCAACCGTAAATAGGAAATTATTCGGCAATGTAATAATAATTCATTCGACAACGACGTAATAGTGAACCTTGCAAATGCAATTTTTCCAAGGATATAACTTGATTTCAAGGATCACTATTAAATAGCATGGAATTAACCAGAGAACATTTTCGAATGATTTATGTATAATATGACAGCTTAACTCTTTTTAGATCAGTCTGAAAATAATTTGTTAGTTTCCAAGTAACAACCCCAGTAATTAGTTTTAGCAACATTTTAGTCACCAGTAATAAGTTTGAAAGCATTTTAAAAGAAGATTAGTTCAGAGCTTTTAAGAATTGGAAAGAATGGTTATGTATTATTGTTTAACAACTATGAACTTATTTAAAATAATAAATTTCGAAAAAATATAAGCCATATGTCTTATTCTCAGTGTCACCGATAAGGAATAAAAATCGTCGGTGAGATTATTTGTAACGGTTCTGGGTGATGGTGCTCTGCTCGCAATGTTGATATTGTCTCCATCGCATTTATCACTTTGCCGTATACGTCGTCCATAAATCATGTAGGTATAGATGTAAGAGAACAGTGCCAAAACCAGTGGCGGTGAGATGTAAATTAAAAACAACGATTAGCTTTCATTATGGTTGTCGATTCGAACTAATAATTGCACAGGTTGAAGCGGATTTTCTTAATTCTCTAAGAATTTCCTTATTCTCACAATAAAAAATGCTTTATTTTCAAATATAATATTAAAAAACAACTGTACTTACTACATATGAATAAAAAAATAAAGTACATATAGGCATATTACATAAATCTATATTAAAGTCAATAGTAAATCTAGGAAACTGAAAATTTCGGTGATTTTGCTGTGTTTAATGTTTGCTTCTTCTGCCTTTTTGGCTCGTTTTTTCATTTCTGATAGAATTAGAATTATGGTATTCCGATTCATCATTTTCTTCAGCCCACTTCAAACACGTTGCAAAACTTCTGACTGTCTCTTTGTCCTTTACATGTCCTGGGGTGCGGTCCGAATCATGCTATCATAACTTACAATGCTCAAACCGCTCACAGCTGGTCCGATTCGAATGAACGTGCTGACGATTGTGAATGCGTAAACGATTCGGACCGTTCGTAAGCGCTCTTACTTCTTGCTTGTCATTTGTGAGTTTAAGTTTGATCAATTCATTAATTTTCTCTAAAAAAAAATCCTTTACTACGTTAACATCTTCCATCTTAACAAACAATTTTATTGTTTCAGCAAGCGATGCGTAAAAAATATCAAACGTGCTTACAGCGCTTACGCTGCCCATCCTCTTGAGCGTGAGCACTGTTATACTAAAAAAATTTAGTCAGAGGAGTCACGTCATCATTTCACTACAAAATGAAAAATCACTGTAGTATTGGCCGAGTGATGTATATGTTTAGGAAAACGAAGAAAATAAATACTATTTTTTGCATACTATAAGTAAAGTACATTTTAATTAAATTTACAATTATTTTAAAATCGAACATAATGTTTTGAATGAGTTTTAATTTATTTAAAATAATTGTAGTTCATTTTTTCACCACATGTTGGTACTATTGGATTTCAATATTTAAACGTTTACATGACATGTTTCTCCCGGAATTGTCAACCGTCGACTGTCATTAGTTATTCGTTACTTTTTCGTATAATTAACATTTTTGTCTACGTTGTTTGTTCTGTTTTCTCAGAATTCCATTACTGTTGCCTTGTTGCGTATCAAATCTGTATGTTATTTAACATTAATTTTCTTATTTTTTATCAAGTGCTTCATTTATTCCCCATATTCCTTATGAAACCCGACTCGGTGTGCCCTACACCGAATTTTCAATACCATAAATTGGAAATATATTAAATTTTACAATAATATTCAATTATTATTCGACTATTAAATAAATTTACTTGATCACATAAATAGCATCGCAGGTAAATACAATTATTTTCTAAAATTAAATTAGTGTACCATGTAAATCTACTATTTTCGTGACGTCATTATACGTCATTATCTAGTTACAAAGTTTGATGACGTGACTCCTCTGCGTAAATTTTTTTACTATAGCATGAAATGTTAACGTCACCTCTGACGTCATACACCTCACAGCGCAAACTGTGAGCGTTGTAAATATGATTCGGACCAACTGTTAGCGCGCTGTCGGTACTCAAAGCGTGATTCGGACCGCACCCCTGGTATCACTTCTACTTCTTCGTCGGAGCTTGATTCATTCTGAGTATGTTCCAAAATATCAATATCATTTGTGGATTCCCATGATTCTTCATGTCCGATAGCCCATTCAAGAGATTCTTGTCGTGTGACATCTTCAGAAATTTGGTTTATTATCGCAGTAACCTCGTTTATTTGTCTTTCTATACTCTCCAACTCCATTCTGTCCCTCCACTGTAATAGTGGAAGATTATCGTCTTCAGTCCAACCATCATCAAGAAGTAGTGTAAGAAGTTTAGCCCAGGACTTTTAGATAAGTTTCGGCCTCACATCTTCCCACCTTCTTGATAATCTAATAACAACATCTTTCAAATTAACTTTCTTCAGTTCTGCAGAAATACCTGCACCTATGAAAGCAACATTTTTTTTTTAAGTTACCAACATCACGAATCCCCTCAAACATTTATACAAAATTGTTCATTGCAACTCTGTTTTTGACAAAAACAGTTGTGTAAAATTCACTTTGTGTACGCGAAATAGGAAAAAATAATTGCGCATCTAGTACTGCCCTCTCTAAGTTAGGCAATGAAGTTATCAATCCACTTTCATATTTATTGGACTTTAAAGACTATTGGCGACTGAAATGTCCTATAGAGGCGCTACGTTCATTTAAGATGGCCGACTTATGGATGTATTCTGTACAGCATCCGTTAAAAATTAAAGGCCGTTAAATTTTTAGAAGCAGTTAAAATGGTTTTTCTATTCTGTAACTACATTTCCGTTGAAATTTGACATATTTTCTGTTTATTTTGACATTAAATTAACGGCCGCTAAAAGCATTATTTTCCTATTCTGTAACTACATTTCCGTTAAAATTTTAAAGGTTCCTGTTAAAATGAACCGTTAAATTTGGACTTTTTAACAGCTTGTCAAGAGTACATGTTAATTTTTGAATTTCGATATATGATGATTAAAAACCAACATGAACTAAATAATTTAATTCAAATAATATTAATTAAAGATTTAGAACATGCACAGCTGCAGTAAGTATTTATTTTTCAAAGGAGAGATTTACGAGAAAATCAACGACGACAGAGAGATGTTACTGTGCGATCCTTTCTCTTCTTTAGTAACATTTAAATCAAATTTATTTTCTCTAGCTTTATGGCTGGTTTATGATGGATTTAATTTACAAATTTAGATTTCCGAATTTAAATTTATAAATATAAATTGTGCATATCTGCCTTTACTGGTTCATGATGAATTTAAGAAATTTATGATTTAGAATTTACATTTAAAATATCACCATATTTTATATTCTAAATGTAAATTTGTAAATGCGTCCAATCATTTCAAAGTATTTCAAACAATGATTTTGATGGGGGAAAATGTCAATTTCAAGTGACAGTTGAAACATTTTAATTTTGATTTGACAAATGGATTCTGAAAATATGGATATATTATTAATATTATCTGTAGAACAATACAAATTGATTATGATAAAAGTGATAAATATCATATAACTATCATCCCATCTGTGTCAAACCACGTGACCTAATATAAGTTGATTGGGCATATTTCATATCTTTAAATTCACTATAAACCAGCAAGGTAAATCGTAAATTTCAAATCTAAATTTGTAAATCTAATTTATAAATTAAATCCATCATAAACCAGCCATTACACTTTAGTTTTAAATTCTGTGAAAACCAGCTCAATATATCTGTCAACTAAACATCTATTTTGTTCCATAAACTGAATCAATAATGTGTTTTTTGTTTGGCTATTCTTTGTAACAAGCTGCTAGATATTATTATAGACACGTTTGAATTTTAAGAATGCGTCAAATAAATTAATTGTCATACCTTTCAAAAATGCAGGTGACATGATACTTTTTAATTCAAAATTCTGCGATAAATTAATCAAAGACAAGCGTTTTTGGTTAATCTGTTTCTCACGTCACACCACTTTTTAACAGACCTGTTAAAAATGTAAAAATAAACGGACCGCTAAATTTTTACATTACAGAATAGTAAATGTCAACAAAATTTTTAACGGACTGTTAAAATTAAAATATTTAACGGCATCTAAGTTTTAACGAAAAAGTTACATTAGTTGATAATTTTGGTAATTTTCCTGCGGTGTGAATGGCTGCCATTACCAATTCGGAGGGTTCGCAAGTTTACCGCTTGGTGGCTACGGGTTAATTTCAGTCGCGAATAACTATGTTCCATTTAACCAATTCAGCAGATGGCGCTCACATCAGCGCCAGTTTTAAGTAGCCGAAATTACATTGGATAAACTTGTCTTCTCCGATATCAGCCAATCAGACAGTTCAAAACTATGCCCTCTTCTCTACAATACTGAATTGATAATATTTTCGAGCGGTATTGAACACAAAATAAAAGAAAATATCTATTTCATGAATAGTAGTATCCTATGAATATTTTTCTATTTCGGTGTTCTTATGAGTCTATAAAAGCACTGTTTATCATTGAAAACACGACGTTTAGAAGATCTATAAACGTATTGTTTTTGGCGCCTTTCATGTTCTAGAGGTGGTAGTCATGCTTTCATAACTGACAGATAACCTCAAAATGGTAAATTGTTTGTGTTGAAATATTACTTCTAATAGTAGATTTTTATTCTTTCTCTAGGTGATAGGACTAGATAAAAAAGAAATTTATAGCTACAGCTGTTAGTTAAGAAAGAATAAGAATCTGTGAAGTTAAAATTTCATCTAAAAAACTACGACACAAGAAACAATGCGCTCAGGTTTACTTTGTCAAAATAATTAAAACGGTAAGTTTTATTTATTACAATTTAAATTTATGGTAATGCAATTTTGAATTGAATGTATTGTTATTCCAGGCAGGTTATGAAATGTATGATGCACGTTACTTGAAAATGTTGACACTGTCTACTCAATTTGTGGCGGCTACTAGCAAACAAATATGAAAAGTTGACGTTTTAATCCTTGACTTCCAGTTCCACGTTATGGCGAACTATCGAATATATAGCCATATATGTTTTGTATCATAAATTGTAAGAACTGCGGTTGCCGTTATCTGTGCAGTGAGTGTTGACAAAATAGTGGAAAGTAAAAGTATAGATAAATAAATAAATAGTTCATTAAAGTATTTCATTATTTAAAGAGTTTTATTTATATTGTTTTCTCAATAAAAAGGCTTGATGGTCCACGTAACGTCTTTCAATCCCATATTCAAGTTTTATTTATGATAATAACCAACACGAACTACCGATATGTCAAATCAGGATGGTTCATTAATAAACCTTGGAGTTCATTGTATGTATTGGTTTTCCTCTTTCATAATTGTATAATTCTTGATACAATGTTTTAATGTAAACAGTCAGACAAAATCACAAGATACACAAGCTTTAAAAATGTAAAATTTCAATTTTTAGCGGGAAGCGCTACCAACATAACTGATAAAAAACACCAACTCATATTTTGACAAGTCCTTTTTTTAAAAATCTAATTGTAAAATTACCTCAATAGAAAAAATAGTATAAAAAACATGTATCATAAGGCCTGTTGACGCACTCGTCCTTTGTAAAACTCGCCTGGCGGCTCGTTTTCCAAACTTGGACTTGTACGTTAACAGATTGCCTTATGATACTTGTGTTTTAATGTACTATTAAATTTTGTTCTCATTTCAATATTAAACCAATTAATTCTACTTGCATTTTTTAAATATTATTATTCATTTCAATAACTAACCCACCATCAATTTCTTTCGCTTACAATGTAACACGAGGGGGGGTCTCCTGTGCTGCTGCAATTCTACCGACTGCACCACTGTAACACGAGGTGGGTTCTCTGAAGCTGACTGGTGAATACTGCAACGATGATGAGTCCCAACGATGATACACTTACTGACTGGTAGACGCTGTGATGGCTGGCGTCCACGGCTTGTGCCGAAGGCTTCTTGAGAAGGAAGAACACACGTACACTTCACTTTTTACACTTGACACTGATGAACACTACGGACATGAACAAATACTTTATGATGTTACTAACTAATACTTTTATTTACATTATTATTAATTGAATGATTACATTATTATTAATTAACACTAAGCCTAACATAACTAACAAAACTGTTACATTCTGTAACACAGCGGACGAGCGTCGCCCCAAACTAAAACTCTTCCATGTTTATCCCATGGCTAACTAATACCGACTGTCTTAAAACAAAAACGCTATCTCCAGGATAGGATTATCTTAGGGGTATGGGGTGCATAGGCGAGGTCATTCTAAAGTCACGCTCGTATATATAATAATTTCCAGACTTAAGATCAACAAATAAATGTCGTGACTATCATAATATGATAAGAATTTCTAAACTGAATTTTGACATTTATAACTTAAACAGATAAACAGAGTTAAAATATGAATATTGAAACTATAATTTAGAAAAGTTTATAAAAAAGTTATTTATCTGTTATTGCGCTTACCCTCGCCTTGTCACATTATCCTCCCCTTAAGACATAAATATATCGCAAAATCGATATATTTATTCTTAAATCCTGAACTGAAGATTGTTTCCAAATTCTGCAACCACAGAACATAAAACACATACATAAAACAAATAAAACATAAAACATATTACAAATATGAGACAAAGCATAAAACATAGGATACAAAAAAAATTGCAAAACAGGTACAAATGTACAAACACGATTAACATAATACGATAAAAACACACAAAAGGTATAAACATATGACATTACAAATGCAAAAGCATACAAACAAAATATCAAACATATTACAAATATGACACAGAGCATAAAACATAGAATACAAAAATCGCAAAACAGATACGAATGTACAAACACAACATAATACGTAAAAACACACAAAAGGTATAAAACCTACGACATAAAGCATAAAGCTTACCAACATAAAACATTATAACCATAATGTAAACTCAATAAAAACGTGAAACGTTTTAACAAATTACAAATTCAAATATCAAATGCTAAAAAGGAAAAGGGTATTTTATTTTCCTATCTAATTAAAATTACTAATCTAACATGCAACTTAACTAGCCAAAAAACTAAACACTAACAAAAATCGTCATATAATCGTCATAAATGAAAACAACACAAAGGTCACTGCACTGAACGAGGGAGGGGGGTGTTCACACCTAAGCGGTCTAAGGGATGGCACTACAAAAAATTTGGGAACACTTCTGCAAGCGATAACGTCGTTCCTGGAATGTAACACGATATCACCAGTGGCGTGCCCTCCATGGGTGCGGCGTAAAACTTGCACAGGTGGGCATGCCAAGTTGTCCTCTCCGACGTTCATGCCCAAGTCGCCATTCTCGATGTCCTCTTCGTTGACCATTTGCAGATCCATTTCGTGCAGGTTGTCGTCATATACTGTGTTCATGTCCAGTTCATCAGCTACTTCGCTGTGTTCTTCCTCAGTCTCACATTTCGCTGTTTCCTCCGGCAGGCAATTCTCTTCAATCATTTTTCCTTCTTGTACGCCCTTGTCACTCGCTGTGACGACTATTGTCGGACTTTCCGGTCGTGGTATGTCTACCACCGCAAAACGATCCTCTATTGCCAGCAAGGACTCAATTTCTTCTAAACTGATCCTCCCTACTGGCAACTCGTGCACTCCATGCCCTGGAGACAACGAATCTAACGGTGCCTGCGGTGCATAAACCTGGTGCGCCCATGCTGAACCATAAAAACTTGGCGCACAAGTCGGAAAAAATGATGGTGGTAATATGGTGCGTCCTGCATAGGTTATTTCTAACCAACGCACCATATCTGTGCCAGTGGTAGGCCGCTTATACAGTGGAATTGCAAAATACAATTCCCTTGCCTTACCACTGAGCCTGAACACTAATGCGCTGCCGAGAAAAACTTCATCCCAGCCGTATCTTCTGCTGGCTGCTCTCAAGTTGTGGATATATTCTTCCACGCTGCCATCACCAGAGAATGTATCAATTGCAAGCAATACGTCAAGCATATCTGGTGACGGCTGATACGGCCTGGGTTGCTGTATCATCGCTGGCGTCGTGGTCGCAAATGTGTACATACTGTACACCAAGTACCCTCTCCTCGGTCACAAACTAATAATTCTAAAACTAATAACGTAAGATCTTTTCGGATGAATAAGAGTAAATCATTACTCTCATTATCCTACCCGTTGACTGCGCCACTGTAACACGAGGGGGGGGGGTCTTTGAAGCTGATGGCAATCCTACCGACTGCTTCACTGTAACACGAGGGGGGTCTCTGACGCTGACTGCTGATTACTGCAACGATGATACACTGACTCTTACTGACTGGTGATAAGGACTTCTTGAGAAGGAAGAACACACAGACACTTCACTTTTTACACTTTACACTGATGAACACTACGGACATGAACAAATACTTGTTGTGATTTAATAACTAACTAATTTTATTTACATTTAAACTAAATGATTACATTATTAACTAATACAGCGGGCGGGCGCCCCAAAACTAAAAACTACATGTTCACTCTTTCGAGTCTCTAAACCGACGCTCCCATGTTTATCCCATGGCTAACTAATACCGACTGCCTTAAAACAAAAACGCTATCTCCAGGATAGGATTATCTTAGGGGTATGGGGTGCATAGGCGAGGTCATTCTAAAGTCACGCTCGTATATATAATAATTTCCAGACTTAAGATCAACAAATAAATGTCGTGACTATCATAATATGATAAGAATTTCTAAACTGAATTTTGACATTTATAACTTAAACAGATAAACAGAGTTAAAATATGAATATTGAAACTATAATTTAGAAAAGTTTATAAAAAAGTTATTTATCTGTTATTGCGCTTACCCTCGCCTTGTCACAACAAGCGCACAGCAAAAGAAACCAAGCCCTTCAAGATTATTTAATAATTTGGTCTTTTCGCAATGGTGAATCGAGATCGTGTGCAGTCAAACAAAAAATTAAATTATCGTAACGGAAATAAAACGAGCAGAGGCCGACAGCCAGAGGGCTGAAGTATACGAGTACAGACGGATCTAGACGTAGGAGGTATAGTTACCCTGACGGATATAGACCGTGAACTGAACATATGTACGTTGAGGTTGGGTTGTACGTTGTTTAAACACCAGAATGTTTATTTTTAATTAGAGAGAAACAGATCAACTGGTGATTTGTCTTTGAATTCAATTCAAATACAATTAGACGGGAATTTTGGATGAGGTTAGGTTAGTTTAACCAAATGAAAGAATTGAATTGTGCGAGATTAAGTGTACATGCTATACTCTATCAGCTGTATTCATAGCAATAATTATAGGGCGCGAGGAGACACGTGAGTCGAGCGACCTTGAAGTGCTTAGAATCAGCTGATTTGTTTGCGCGTGTCACTTTGACAAGAACAATGTCAATTTGACAAGACCAATGTTTTGACTTATTTTGATTAAAGGCGATTTCGGGCGACATACCCGTTCACTTCTTCGGATTACTTACGGTTAGTTACGGTATGATATGGTTAATGGTGGCGCCAAAAATCGTTGGTTCACTTGTTGACACCGTGCTTGGTGGTTATGTATATTCTGCGACATTTCAAACTGTTAAAAATAGTGTCTGACAATTAAAATGCATTAACGGAGAAAGATAGTTTTTTTCCATATTTGTCCAAAAAAGAGTCAAGGAAAATAATGTCACCCTGTTTGACATAAGACCACGACTCCGACGATAGAAATAGTGAACAGAGAGCTGACCCGACTCGCAATCCCGTTCAGCTGTGAGCACTGATCCAAGCATACCGGGTATGTTGTTCCTAGCGCCCGAATGTGTGAACGTACCTGAACGCAACATACCGCAAGTGAACGATTGTCGCCCGAAATCGTTAAATAAATATCAGTCTTTGTAAATTTAGATAAATCCACAACGCGTTGTAGCTATGTTTCGGGTTTGGACACTTTCAGTAGTTCAGAAGAACTCCTCTGACGTCAAATTACATACAGCACGTCATTCATAGCCAATAGGAAAACAGTTTGGCCATCACCTATGTTATTTATATCAATAATTGTAGATGTTACTATAACGTTTTTATTAATTTGGGTGAAGTGTAAATATTAGACAATTATTATTAATTATAATAAGTGTTTAGTAAAATATAATGAAAATGACTAATACTAATATTAAACAATTATTTAAAAAAACTATAATTAACTAGATAACATTAACACTATTTATTTATTTAACAAATAACACGACTATTTATTTATACGATCTTACTAATTATTTATTACTATATATGTCATTGTTTATTTATATCACGTTCAACTGTCCGCCTACCGACCTCCACAGAGTCTATATATTCAACTGACTCAACAGCTTCTGTATACTCAACTGCTCGGACAGAAGTCACACTTTTCACTTCACTATCTGTCTATTTATATAACTAACAGTCTTACTTCCACAGCTTCAGTATCACCAACTATCCGTATGCCACAATTCTTCACCACTACTGCCGAGTATCCACTTCCACTTGCCGTTACTGTCCTCGCATACCTAGCTTCCTAATACTGTTCAACACTACCGAGTATTCTCTTTCATAGCTATCTCGGTATACCAGTAACTTTCCGACTCGCCGTTACTGTCCTTGTACACTATAGCTTCCCAATACTCGTCAAAACTGCCGAGTATTCACATCAACAGCTATCCTAGTTAACCAGTAACTTCCCGAGTCCTCCACTCGATACTATACTGCATACGCTCACCACTATACTGCTGTGCTTCACTAACAATCTATGTGAATGTCTCTCGATGTAACTAACTCCCGAGCATAGCTGCGTCCCTTTTATACAGCTGCCATTAACTTCCAGAGAGCTTTAGAATGTTCGACCGCATAATAACAATGGATACAAAAGGTTCAGGCGACCGGAAGTAATTAAACACGTCGCGGCTTGTTTGTTTACGTAGCCCGGCTGCTAGCGCGCTTGCGTCATCGCTGTTCAGCGTAGCAGCGGGGCTCACACGTTACAATACTTTGTCACAAGTTGCACTGTATGAATTTTGACATCACATTCTACTTCAGATCACGAGACTTTTTCAAATTTTTACATAAATTTCAATAACTAATTGTAAAATATCTAAGAGATGAATGGGGAATGGACTGTGTCATATTTTGAGTCAGAGCTCAACGTTTCGCCCGCAGTCGTATGGGGCATCTTCAGGAGCAAGGGGGATAGTACTGTCTTAAACAAGGTTACACGACGTGTCAACCACGTTAGAGGCCGAGTTTAAGCAATAAGGGGGGGAGACAAGGTTACCCGACGTGTAAACCACGCTAGAGGCCAAATAAACCAAGTGATATTTCGTGATATTTTAAAATTTGAGGCTATTTAAAGAATATTTTTACTATTACTTTGAAGGCATAAAAAATTCTTGCAACGGCCGTATTGAGCTGTCGCAATTAAAAAATCAATACGATCGTATAAGTATAAAATATTTAGCGTGGGCCTAGTATTTGCTTTTAACTGTGAAACTATGATCATGTTTTGTTTAGCTTTGCAAATATTGGTATTGCAGCAGTGGCATGTCGCTATTCAAAGTTTTTATATTAAAAAATTTTGATTTTACTATTGTGAGTGTTATCTGTCATTTCCGGAATTTTCGCTACAATCGTTGATGAATAACTTGTCATCGAAATTGGAATATTTTTTTGTGAAAATAACTGGGAAATGATGAAATGAATTTACTGTTCAGTTGTGAAATATCGAAACGATTAAAATTTATATTTAGTTTCGTTTCACCTCCAAAGACTAGACGAAAGCAGACAAGTCTATCGTCTATACAGGGTGTCTCACAACTCGCGCCCCAGACGAAACTGACACTTGCCGACGACAATAGGTTGCCAACAAATAGAAGAAAATAATTTGCGGCTGTTTGCATAACGGAGTTACAAAACTTTTTAATCCACCAATCCCGGAAGGATATCTTGAGGTGTGATGATATTATTACAAAATAAAACTGGTTGCTAGGTTTTAAAAATACTACTAGTGAGTTACAAAATTTGTTTGACTTACTGTAATTTTGACATTTTAGAGTTGACTTTTCACTGTCAACAAATTTAGGTTAGCGAAGGTGTCATCCGATATCATCATTTATATCGTACAGTGCAACGTGTTGTAGCAGCTGTGTAAAATGTGTTAAACGAAAATATTGTCATTTGAATTCTTTGAGATTAAAACAACAAATACCTAATTGGCCAGCAACTTCTCTGATACTTCTGGTAGCATCTTCCTCAAAAACATTTAAAACAGCTTCTTCGTTCTCAATTGTACGAGCGATTCTGGGAGCACCACCAGCTTCTTTTCGATCTGGCATAACTTGACCGGTCTCATGCGTCCTTGCGATGGCTCTCAATATCATTTTATGATCCACAAGATTTTTATCCGGAAAACGTTCCGAATAGACTCGTGCTGCCTCTCTGGCGTTACGTCCACATTCTCCGAAGATTATAATCATTTCTAAGTAATCAGCGGCTGAATATATGATAAGAATTTGCCTTTTTCTATTTACCTTGGAAATTTAATTTGACACTGAAATTTTTCGAAAACTACAGCCGCCCACGCATTTTAAAGAAGATTTGATTTGTATAAAACCCTAGTAACGTAAAATTACGGCAAACACACGTTAAAGGTGTAGGTCTCCGATTGGTCAATTTTAAGACGTCTTTTCTCGAATATCTTTTAAGTTAGATTTTTTTTTCTTCGAAATTACACATCCGAGTGCAGTCTCGTGTTTCCTCATTCGTTCTGGGGCGCGAGTTGTGAAACAGCCTGTATAATAGAAGATCACAAACATCTAAATCTAGAGGAAGACCAATACAAGATGAAGAGAGAAGGTCCTAGAAGATATGAGAGCAGCAAATATCACATTTGTCCAAGACAGAAAGGAGTGAAAAAGAATGCTTGATCAGGCCAAGGAATACCTGATATTATGTGGAGCCGAATGAAGAAGAAGAATTGCAGTCATTTCAATCACAAATAATAAAATATCACCAAAAATCGTTTAAGAATGAAACTCCTAACATCAATATGCGTGCTAGAATCTGACATTTTAATTCCGAGTCAGAGAAAAGAATGAGGTGTTGCACGTTTTTTACCTCTCGCTAAAAGAGGTATTGAATTCATGCTAAAAATCGCATATCCAGATTTGAGTGAATAAGCACGTTTTAAGGTCCCTGGAATCCGATTATAACATTTTTACGATGATGTCCGTATGTGTGTGTGTGGATATGTGGATGTTGGATCCACGATTTCTCAAATTCTATAAGACTTAAGACATTTTTAACTACGGATTCCACAATCTAACAATAATGGGAAGAGTTGATTAAGTTTTGGTAACAATTGGACAACCGTAAGTAGTAGTTACAAGAAAAAATCATCTAAATATTATTTATCGAAAATTTATGTAAATACTTATATTAAAGAACGTTAAATTCTTTATTCGATAAATATAAATTCATTATTATAACTTCTATAGATTTAGATATAAAGAAATGCATATAAAATAATTTGATGTAAATCTTAGATCAAACTACTTTAAGGCAAGAAATTCAAATGTTTGTAATTAACACATAAATGTCACTGTCAAAAATATTTGTATGCCACTGCCAAAAATATTTGTACATCATTATGAAGATTATGAAAAAAAAGTCAACAACGCAAATGAATATACGTAAAAAAGAATATAAAAAGAATTTGCGAAAAAATGACGAATATAAATATTTATATTAAAATATCCCATAGATTTTGCAAATATATGTGAGAATTATTTTGTAATGAGACATGAATATATGCATTTGTATTTAAAAATATTTTTCGTTTTATGCGTAAAACCAGGTAAAATATCTGGCGAGAGGTTATGTGCTGGCCACATCTGATTTTTATTCTTGTTTTGACGAATATCTCTGGTTTAAACTATTTTGCTTCGGGAGTAAATTTTACTTTGCTAGTGCTTTACATAGCCATCTTTTATAATACTGGGCATTAAACTATGATATATAACGCTATAATATAATAATAAATAACTAAGAATTACGCTAAAGAACCAAAAATCACTCTGCACTATAAATCAGACCTTATGTCACACAGTTGTCATTAAAGCAATCATTGACCTTGATGTATGATACATTTGTTTTTTTTTATCATCTTTCCAGTTTTTTCATTGGCTAATGTCTTTCTGACGTCACAGGCAGTGTATTTTGGCGCCAATTCAAAAAGTATATTTTTAAAGTGCTACTGTACTAATATATACAGAAATTTGAACAGAAAAGCATATTTAATAATACTGTAGAACATACTTAATCAAATTTCAGAAGAAAAAAGATATGTTAATTTTTTTTGCAACAATTCATTTTTATCCGGTTTTTTGACTATGGGTGTGTTTTTAGGGTATATTAGAGTACAATGACTTCTCTTCACTTTATCATCCTTATCTATTACCTATCAGTTTTAAATTCGTATTTACAAATTAAAAACTACGTATCACATAATTCCCTTGATGTGACAATTCTTCTAATTATTGTTCACGTTACATTATAAATGTAGGCAGAAATTACAATATGCAAATTAAAACTAAATGAAACCATTTTATTTTTTTCCTCAACTGGCTACAATTGCAAGTACTCCAATTACATATTAATTTAGCGAATATTCGTGAGCTATAGCTACTATTAGTAAAATTTACTTGTTGCGTCATCGTGTTCTATTACACTTTAGGGTCCATTATGAAAATGAAACTCTACCTAACCTTGCCTAACTGCGATAATTTAAAGTATCGTCTATCCTACCTCATATTGATCTTGTTCTTATGCAATGGACCTCAAGGCAGTGGCGTGCATGTCTTGCGCGCCGTTTGCACGCCCATGAAATGTTATATAAATTGTATGTTTAAGAGTAAATTCCCAATAGGAACGATATGTTTTTAAAATTAATAAAATATTTTACTTATTAATAATTATTTTTTTATTAATTTGTTGCTATTTTCGTAAATAATTAAACATAAGTTTGGCGCCAAAAATAGTCATGAAAAACAACCCCCTATTCCTGGGTCGTAGAAGCACATACATTACGTCATTCACAGCCAATAGAAAAACAGTTTTTCCGTCACCTTCGTTTATTTTTGTAATTTAGATAAATAAACGTAAGCGTTAGTTTGTAACATGTTAATAACAATAATCTAATTTGACATTTGACGTTGACATTTTCCATTATAAATGAGTAATAAAGTAATAATAGGCGCTTTCTTTTTAGGGGGAAAATGAACTTATCTTACCTCGTACTGAACTGAACTGAACTACTCCTAAAAAGAACAGTATATTTTTTTTTTAATAAGAAGTAGAAGAAAAAAACATATAGGTACCGTGTGTCTATTTTAAAGGTGTACATAGGAGATTAACATGGGTAATCAGTTTTTTGCAATTTCCTGCTCGCTTAATTATTTTAAGCAAAAATGCGTCAAATAAAAGTTTTAGGGTATAAAATTCTACATCTAAAACAATAAACAGAATTACCTTTACATGCTTTATAACGACAGAAATTAAATATGAAAATGTCGAAAATTACGTTAAAAATATCGACAGCCATGGAATTGAACAAAAAATAAAAAAATGTTTGACGTTTTATCTGTCACAACGTAAGTTAACTTATTTGACATCTACCTTAGTACTACAGAAGGGGTCTACACTTACCATTCCTAACACTCTTTCTTAGAGTAACGCATGTTCTGCTCGTCCTATATTCTGATTAGACGGCTCACGTGTAATTTTTGAAGACACATTAGCAGTCTTTTCAAATTTTGTCACGAATTTAGCTCTTCATTCGTATAAATGTTCACTTTTTAATCATTTCAGACAATAAAACTAGAGACAAAGTCAAATTGTCAGAAACGTCAAATAAGTTAACTTACGTTGTGGTGTTGCACCATCTTGTTGGAAGAACATGTCCTGCAAATTCATTTCATCCAATTTCAACGTAACATTGTCCTTGTCAAAATGACATGCGCACACAAATCAGCTGATTGCAAGCACATCATTGTCGCTCGAGTCACGTGTCTGCCGCGTCCTATACTAAAAACAAACAACCGCTAGTGAGATTTCTACATTTTTAGATATGGTTGCTATGGTGTTTTAGAAACATATCGTTCCTATTTGGAAACTCTTTATTTCATTAGATTTTCGGTTATTTCTTGATTTATTTACTTTACAATACCATAGAAATTGAATTTTACTCTCGGTTATGGACAAATCGTTTTTTATAAGTGAATAATTTTCAATACTGCTTGAATATTACTGATTACTAATTAACGTCATTTAATTTTAAAGTATTCATTTGTATGTTATCATATAATTCCTTTTACTAAAGCTTTAAAATACTTGTGTCGTTTTTTCTGTCCACTGGCACATCACTGTTCTGACAAGGTCCACCGTACATTGTCGTGTATACATATAAGTTCATATTTTGTGAAGATTATTTTACTTTTCGCGTTTTTTGCGCTTTTGAAGGAAAGTCTTTTGTGTGGTCGCGACTTTGTGAAGAAAAATTACATGAAAGAAGTTTTAATACATGGATGAATATGTTTAATCAGAGGAATGTTTTGTCTGAGCAAGGTAAAAATACAGACATATTTTGTGTGGTACTCGTACGGTTCATGTTGTTCAAATATTCATTTTCATACATATTATAGTAGATAGGATTCCAACTTATAATGTAGGTTATGTACTCCCAACTAAATTTAGATTTGTATGCGGTATATTGTTACATACATACATACATACATACATACATACATACATACATACATACATACATACATACATACATACATACATAAAATCACGCATTTCCCACTTAGTGGGTTAGCACAAACCCGAAACAATAATAATAATAACATCAACTACAAAAATAATCACCCTCTCTTTCAACAACTACTAACCTCATCATACAACAAATATTCCTCACTCTTAACATATCAAAGTGACCGATTTTCGGTAGCGAAATACCGCAACCGGACCACAATAATAGTTACGAAACAATAATCCTTCGCCACATATTCCTGTCTAAGCACACTTCTTTCGCCTCGGCCACATTCATAATCGCATTCATGCACGCTCTTCTTCTCTTCCCACTCGGAAACTTTCTCTCTTTTAGCACCTTATCAATCACATCCATCCACTTACACTGACTTGCAAAAAATTGCGTACACCTATTTTTTGCTGTACTGAGTCAATCTTGATTTTGAACTTGTCAATGTCACTAGTGTCAATTAAGATGTCAAAATTAACAAAAATTCAAATACATACTTGGTTGTTCTTTCATTTTTCTGGAATATATTTGTAATTTAACAAAGGTAATTAAGAACTAGCTCCATAATAGATCAAATAAATAGTGATGACAATTGCTGTACTCTTTTTGACCCAATTGAAACTCAGCTCAGGACATAACTGAGTTGAGATGAAATGAGTCGTGATGTGTGTAAAAAGAACAAGTTTAATTCCTTTCTTTGCAGATAGTATTTGCTGTAACAGCTGTCAAAATTATTGACTTATTTTCTGATCTATGATATTGTTTATCAACGAAAAATGGATAATGTTGAAAATATATTACTGTAAGTATATATGTACATGTGAATATAAAATTTGTTGTATTATATAACCTTAAAATGCAAACTGAGTGTTTCAAATCATATTGAGTTTTGCAAAATGATAGTGTAACATCGGAAAGAGGGGAAGTGAGTTTATTCAGAACAACTCAAATCAGTTGTGTCAAAAAGAACAACGATTTCTTGAGTTTATCTGCAGTGATCTGAGATGAGCTGAGATTTTGCCCAAAAAGAATACAGCTAGTGACAACATTGTCAGTTTTTACATTATTTACAGAGCTAAAAAAATACAAAAACTCGGTTACTTGATTTTTAAGGTATACGCGATTTTTTTGCAAGCCAGTGTACACACTGGATGGCCATGTACTCGAACACCCTCAATTTCACCAAAATATACGCTTTACAAGCCGTTCACTCTTCATTCTCTCCACATGACCAAACCATCTCAACTGGCTCATTCCTCTTAACAACATTCTTCCTAACCATATATTCTTCATACACCAAATTATTCCTCACGCGATCCCGTCTTACATATCCAGTAATACCTCATTTTCACGGTAGTCGCTCTCTTTTTATGCTTTCCCGTCCATGCCCAACATTCGCTTCGATACATCAAAACAGGCACTAGCACTCCATTATACACACTTAAACGAGCTTCTCTAGATACGTTTACGTTTTGAGCCAACGTACCCACACCTGTTGAATCACCCTGTATAAGTTGCAAAACCATTAAAACACGAATTTCCACAAATATTAGGGCGCGGAAAGCAATATTTATAGTGATTTTGTCATTTTTTCTGAAAAAAAAATCTGGTGTGGCCATCACAGTACCTCCCGCCATTTATAGCCTGAGTCACAAAAAATATTAAGCTTAAGATTATCCTTATTTTTGGATTAGCGAATTTTAGTTTAATTTTGGCAGTGTATTTCTTGAAATATAGTCTAATCTAATCCAAATAACTACCATTTTTTGCTAATAAAATGAAGATTAATATTTAAATACCGGGATAGAATAGAATTCACTAATGCAAAAATGAGGATTACCCCAAACTTTTTTTGCGAATCGTTAATTTTTATTAATCTAAATTCTCTCTATTTACTGATACTGGAAACTGTATTGAATTCGTTTCTTATTGTTCTATTTACTTTTTCTTTTTAAAACTTTACTAATATTATTTTGAAATGATTAGTTCTTTGACAGTGACATTTATCTGTCAGTTACATATATTTGAATAATTGCGGAACCAAGGAGTTTTGTTTGTTTAAAGCGTAGGCTCCGGGATTTAAATTATAGATAATTTTATAAATTTATCCATAAAATATGTAGAAAAAGTATAAATTTAATAATCTTTAATTTTTATAATAACATTTAAAGGTATTTTTCGAATAAAAACTATTTTGAGCTTCAAGTAAAGTGCCATTTCCAGTTATCTGATTTTCACTAAAATCTAATGGGCTCTTTCCATTAGAGAAAAAATTCGAAATACAAGGTTTCAAAATTTTCTGAATGATAGTATTTGAGTTAGAGTAAAGTATCCACACACACATACATACACACAGACATCATCGTAAAAATGTTAAAATTGGATTCTAGGGACCTTAAAACGTGGTCATTTACCAAAATCTCGATATGCGATTTTTAGCACGATCCCTATACCTCCCTTACCAAGGGTAGCGGGAGGTAAGAACAGTAGGGTTTCAATTCTTATAAAAATTAATGTAACCACTCGAGTTTTGTGAAATTGTGCATTAGGTTACGTTATCTACGGGATTTTTTGAAAATTTGCAAGGGAAAAAGTCACATTTTTCACAAATACAGCCCAAATAACGAAAAATCATTTTGGTGCGAAATGCCTATAAAATGCATGCAACCACCTCAATTTCGTCAAAGTTAGTTCTGTGCATTAGATTATGTTACGTTCGGATTTTTGTTTTCAAAAAGAATATATAAATGCATGTTTCCGTGCTTTAATTTTGTATTTCTTTGTTATATTCAAGCTAAAAGAATACATTTCAACGAAAAAAATGAAATTTCTGGGGTGGTAGGTATTCTACAGTGGCGGCTCGTGCATCAAAACTTTGGTGAGGCATGGCATTTAGAGAAAAAATGCGCCGCAGACGAATTTTTTTTTTCATTCAAGGTCAAATACCTTATAATTGAAAGTTATATTTTTTAAGGGATGTGCAGTTGCATGTTTTTCCCCTTTCATGTACAAAAATAAATTGCCAGACCACAAAACATGTCTTCCACTTTCGAGTTAAAATTTGAATTTCAATTTTTGTTGCACTATCAATTGCGGTAGAACTATTTTGCTTCCTTAAAAGTACTAATTTAAAAGTTGAAGCAATGTGATCTTTACGTATGTTAGTAGTACTAATAAAAAGTATGCACGGCCAACAAAATAATTTATTAACTTTACTGCCGACAAGCCAGTTATATTTATCATAGCAGGTGTTAGTTGCATCTTGCCTCCTTCTCCAATATTTATTAATGATGTACTAAGATCAGAATAAAGCAGAGATGCTCTGTTTGTTTTAATTCTTTGACTGTTTGTCTTCATAAGACAGTCGATGAGATGGATTTTTGTTACTTAAAAAATAATATCTTCAGAATTATTCCTTATATTATTATCATTTAATTCTTTTTAAAGTCCCAGTCGAAGCCATTACACTTGTTTTGTTTTCAACTAAAATTCAAAATACAAAAACCCTAAACTATAAAAACTACGAGAAAAATAAAAGAATTAAATACTGCCATACGTATCAAAGTCGCAAACCAGAGCCTATTATAATAAAAATGCTAGACAGGTTATGTTATGTTTATGTCGTTAATATTATTTAATTTGGCTTGCAACATGTACAGTAGATGTCGTGAACTTATTTACAAAATAACTATTTTTTATCCTTTCATTGCATTTTGTATTTGAAGCACTGCCTCGAACAGCGCTGTCTAGCGCACGTATGAATGAAAGCCGTATCAAAAACATTAGGCAATATTAAGCATTAAACTACTCATTTCGAGAAACACTTCAAACGGTATAAATTAGGTGAATAGATTAGTTATGGTGGTGGCTTAAATTATTCTTTTGATATTTATAAAAACAAGCATTAATGGAATATGTTGAAAATAAATTTAAATACTACTTTACATTATTTACAGCTTTATTTCTTTTCTGGTGCGGCACTGCCTCACCTGCCTACCCTGACAAGGCGCCACTGTAAATTATAGAATCCAGCCAAAACATCTATTTTACTCACAATCCTTTAATGATTCGAGGGCGACTTGAAAATTTTAATTATATCATTAAAATACTCTCTGTACACAACAACTTCAATAACTTTATATCTAAAAATAACAAAATCAATCCAAGATTTGTTTTTGCATTCACAGCTTTCTTTGCTGTTTAAATTCCAATTAAATTAACAACTGAATCTCTCTGAGTGGTGGGGATAATCACAAAGGTAAATCAGCCAATAGCAATGCAGCTGCGTTATGAAACCCAATCATAATCATAGCGGTCAAAGGAACTGGAGACTGTAAGATGAGATTTTGCAGCTTTCAGAGGAAATTTGAGATAATCGAAGAGCAATTTATTTAGCATAAAATATTATTGCAGGGAAATTTGCTGTGAGGAATAATTTAATAAATTATTAAATTTACTGGAAAATTGGTAAATGTAATGGTCAGAGCACGGGTATTTTCTCCATTTCAGTAACTATAGTGATTACCATTTTATTTACATTTATGAAAAGGTAATTTTTTATCAACATTAAAATTGTCTCTCTGTTACATATGGTAAAGTGTTTGTGTTCATTCTCAATAAAGTGGTCGTTAATCGTCCACCATAAGCTTATGAAATCGTTCGGTACAGCAGTAAAGACATCCAGCATCAGAACGTCGTAAAACCTCCCTCCCCATGGTTACTACATATAGGTACTATATTGTACCGTTTCCATTTATTTGGGTTAAGTGTAAATATTACACAATTATTATTAATTAAAATAAAGATTTATTAAACTATAATTAAATATTAAAAATCTGATGTGGCCAGCACATAACCTCTCGCCAGATATTTTACCTGGTTGTACGCATAAAACAATAGTTATTTATGATATGTGTTAAAAGTGACATTTTATTTTGTGAGAAGGAAGTTTGGAACACGACGCGAAGCGGAGTGATCCAAAACTTCGAACAAAATAAAATCACTTTTAACACGTATATCATACACTATTTTTTTACAAACACATTTATTTCAATTAAATTTGTATTTGTAAAAAATTTTTGACGTATGTCAAACATGTCGATTTGTTGTTCCATTCGTCATTACCAAGGTAATTTACTTTTAACACTAGAATTAAAATATCGCATTTTTTAATTGAAGTATGCCGTGGTAAAAATTCAATTTTTAAAAGTGTTTGTAGAAAAAATATTTTTATATACATATACATATATTCATGTCTCACTACAGAATAAAATCTATGGGATATTTTAATATAAATTATGTACAATACATACATTTTCTTTATATTCAATATCCTGAAATTTTCTTTTTCTACTTTCCTTTTCTTTTTCTCTATATTTGTCATTTTGTCGCAAATTCCTTTTATATTCTTTTTTACGTATTTTCTTTTGCGTTGTTGACTTTTTTATTTTCATAATCTTCATAATAATGTACAAATATTTTTGACAGTGGCATACAAATATTTTTGACAGTGACATTTATGTGTCGATTACAAACATTTGAATTTCTTGCCTTAAAGTAGTTTGATCTGAGATTTTTTACATCAAATTATTTTATATGCGTTTCTTTATCTCTAAATCTGTAGAAGATATAATAATGAATTTATATTTATCGAATAAAGAATTTAACGTTCTTTAATATAAGTATTTACATAAATTTTCGATAAATAATATTTAGACGATTTTTTTCTTGTAACTACTACTTCCGGTTGTCCAATTGTTACCAAAACTTAATCAACTCTTCCCATTATTGCTAGATTGAGGAATCCGTAGTTAAAAATGTCTTAAATCTTATAGTATTTGAGAAATCGTGGATCCAACATCCACACACTCTAGGGACCTTAAAACGTGCTTATTCACTAAAGTCTGGATATGTGATTTTTAGCATGAATTTAATACCTCTCTTAGCGAACGGTAAAAAGGTATTAAATAATAACGATTACTAATATTAAATACTTATTAAAAATTAATTAAGGCTAAAACTATAATTAACTAAATAACACTAACACTATTTATTTATTTAACCAATTAACACTACTATTTATTTCTACGATATTAGTAATTATTTATTTCCACTATTTATATCACTTTCTATTTATATCACGTTCAACTGTCCGCCTACTGACCTCCACAGCGTCTATATACTCAACTGACTCAACAGCGTCTGTATATTCAACTGCACGGATAGAAGTCACCTCTTTCACCACACTATCTGTCAATTTATGTAACTCTGTCTAATTTCCGCTGCCTCAGTATCACCGACTGTCCGTATGCCACAATTCTTAAACACCTCCGCAGAGTATTCACTTCCACTTGCCGTTACTGTCCCCGTATACCAAGCTTTCCAATACTCTTCAACACTACACAGTATTCTCTTTCACAGCTATCCCGGTATACCAGTAACTTCCCGACTCGCCGTTACTGTTCTTGTACACTATTAGCTTCCCAATACTTGTCAACACTACCGAGTATTCACATCCACAGCTATCCCAATGTAAACTATTATTCACGAAAGATGACTATTCAAGGCCATTTGTAAACCGTCTGATATAATATTACTTGCAGATAACTTCATTGCATTTCATATGCATAGGCGTGCAACATGAAATATTTATGGATACATTTTAACTGAATAAATAAGAGTAATTTATTTGAAAATTATGTTTCTTTCTAAATAATGCCTTTCTGAAAGATTTATGTTCTTCACTTATGTTTTTGCAAAATTCGAAAACATAAACTTAACTATAAACCAAGGAATAATAATATGATTTAAACGGCAACGCCACTGGGTACATATTAGCACAGAGGGCAGTGTAGTAGATAATTAGGTATCTGTAATTCTACGACATATGTCATTATTATTTATAGTGTGTTAGAAAGTAATGCCACTGTTTACGTATATCTTTCACACCATATAAGTTAAATAGACATAGATCAAATAATCTTTCTCTTTCTAATATAAAATGTTACTACACTACTGCGGTAAAGTAATGTGTATTCTTTCTTCGAACAAATGACCTTGAATAGTAATCTTCCGTGAATAATAGTATACCAGTAACTTCCCGAGTACATATTCGACGCCAACCGCATACGCTCATTACGATACTGCTGTGCTTCTCACTAACACTTTACTCTCTAGCACTCCATGTGAATGTCTCTATGACTCTGTATGTAACTAACTAACTCCCGAGCATAGCTGCGTCCCTTTTATACAGTTGCCATTAACATCCAGAAAGCTCTAGAATGTTCGACCGCCTAATAACAATGAACACAAAAAGTTCAGGCGACCGGAAGTAATTAAACACGTCACGACCTGTTTGCTTGCGTTATCGCTATAAATAGACACTCGCTCATTGCTGCGACGACGGCGGGCGTTCCACGTTATAATATCTTTCAAGAAAACAAAACAAAAAACTTATATACTATTATTCACGAAAGATGACTATTCAAGGTTATTTGTTCGAAGAAATAATACACATCACTTTACAGCAGCAGCATAGCAACATTTTGTATTAGAAAGAGAAAGATTATTTGACCTATGTCTATTTAATTTACGTGGTGTGACAGATATACGTAGATAGTGTCATTACTTTCTAACACACTATAAATAATAATGACATATGTCGTAGAATTACAGATACCTAATTGTCTACTGCAATGCCCTCTGGTGCTAATATTTACCCAGTGGCGTTGACGTTTAAATCAAATTATTATTTCTGGGTTTATAAATTAAGTCTATGTTTTTGTATTATGCAAAAACGTAAGGTGAAGAACATAAATCATTCAAAAGGTATTATTTAGAAAGAAACATAATTTTCAAATGAATTACTCTTATCTTTTCAGTTCCATAAATATTCATGTTGCACGCCTATGCATACTAAATGCAATGAAGTTATCTGCAAGTAATATTATATCAGACGGCTCACAAATGACCTTGAATAGTCATCTTTCAATAGTTTATTTTAGTTATTTTCCACGCTTCATTCGGCGAACTTTTTGACCCACTCTAGTATAACCATGAACTTAATATAAGTACGAAGTTAGAGGTTAGAATAACCATTTCAAGCAGAACTCGATTACTTTAAACTTTGAATAGCAATAAATTACCAAACTAACATAAAATAAACGTTCAGGTTTACGATTTTATAATTAAATGACTTCGATTTCAAGTCAGTTATACGAAGTATAGTAATAGTACTCAATCTTCAGAACTCTTTCCATAATTCGTTTCCCGTAAGAAAATAGTAGATAGCGCTTGAGAGCTAATCGTTTACCTGCATTAAATAAAATATCTGAAATGGCCAACACAATACCTCCCGCTATTGAATTTTTATTAATTTAAATATAAATACTTACATATTTAGTTCTGCTGGAAACTGTATTAAGATCCATTCCATATACCTGTGGTTCTATTTACTATTTTCTTTTTAAAACGTTACCATTATTAATTTGAAATGATTAGTTCTTTGACAGTGACATTTGTCAGTTACATACATTTGTGATATGAACTGTGTTACCAAGGAGTTGTGCTTGTTTAAAGCGTAGGCTCCGGGATTTAAATTGTAGACAATTTTATAAATGTATCCTTAAAATATATAGAAAAAGTATTTATGCAAATTTGTAGAAAATTTAATAATTTTTATAATAATGGAATTTTTCGAAGAAAAACTATTTTGACCTACAAGTAAAGTACCATTTCCAGTTATCTAATTTACACCAAAATCTATTGGCTTCTTCCCATATTAGAATAAGGTAGAAATGCAAGGTTTCAAAATTTTCTGAAAGATAGTATTTGAGTTTGAGTGAAGCCCATTAGAATTTGGTAAAAATCGGATAACCGGAAATGGCACTTTACTAGAAGCTCAAAATAGTTTTTCTTCGAAAAATACCCTTAAATATTATTTTTTCGAGATTAATATTATTATAAAAATTAAAGATTATTAAATTTTCTATAGATTTGCATTATAACTTTTTTTATATATTTTATGGATAAAATTTTCTATAATTTAAATCCCAGAGCATATGTTTTAAACAAACAAAACGCAGTTATTCAAATGTATGTAACTGACAGATAAATGTCACTATCAAAGAACTAATCATTTCAAAATAATATTAGTAACGTTTTAAAAAGAAAAAAGTAAATAGAACAATAGAAAAGGAATTCAATACAGTTTCCAGCATAAGTAAATATGTAGGTATGTATTTAGAATAATAAAAATTAACAAAAATATTTAAGCTAATGCTCATTTTTTGATTAGAGAATTCCACTGGTGAATTCTACTCTATCCCGGTATTTAAAATTTAATGTTCATTTTATTATAGCTCCGGTGGCTCAATGGTTAGATCACGGTGTAGTATCTATAGGTGAGTGCACGACGTATTCCAATACATTACGAAAAATGGCTAACTAACTGGGCTAGTTCATACAGTGTACCGTTAGATGTCAGGTTTTATTGCGACCCGGTTTTTACACAAAATATTTAAAATATTAAATTATTCATATATAAGGCATAATATTCTATATTTTCAATCATTACCTTTTATCTTTTGTCAGTTCTATGTATGTATTTTGTACAAATTCCATACAGAAAGGTTTCCAAATATCCAGTAAAATTATAAAACAAAAAACAACATATGTCAAATTCACTTGACATTGACACCTTTTAATCAGAAATTTATCTTAGTACCTGTTTCTGTAGTTATAATGTAGCTGGCTACCGCAAAATTGTACATTTTGGCACCTTAAAAAGACTATATTTCTCTTTATTTGACCCATACCCTGTTGTGCATCTTGTAGCAACACATTTTCTGTCAAATGGTAACGGGTCGCGTTAGCACCATTTTGTTTCCCAGTTACTTAGCCATGTCAACGCATCTCGTGCTCTCACCTATGGATACTACACCGTGGGTTAGATCAACGCCTCATGTCATGAGTGCCCTCGTGGCTCTGGGTTCGAATCCCACTGAGGATGTATGTGAATGTGAACCCATTCTGGAATTGGGATTTAATCCTTTAGAGGGGTTTAAAAAAAGGTAGTTACTTGGATTAGATTATATTTTAAGAAATAAACTGTCAAAATTAGTGTAAAATTTGTTACCCAAAAATAAGGATTAAGTTAATCTTTTTTTGTGATTCGGGCTGTAAATGGCGGGGGGTATTGTGTTGGCCACACCAGATTTTTTTATTAGAAGAGTTTTACCAAGTATCGCAATTGTGTTTTATTGTGCATTTATTATCAATGTTCTTACGTGAAACAACCTGCAGCAATATTATTGGAATTGATTCGAAATTTGAGCCCATACCTTATTAATTTTTTACTTCTATATCCCCCATTCCTTCCGAATTTCTCTTTCTAATATTAATTTCCCATTTCGTCCATTATTTCCCTTTCTGTTTTCTCCGACCACTGCAGTTGGCCGTGGCGTAGAGATAAGACAGATGAGCATCAATCACTGTCCACCCCTTCAATATCCTACACTCAGCTCACTATCGGATCCACCGGAGCGCGAGAATGGTGTGAGGCAGGCAAATGGATTTCTAATGGCTGATGAATATTGTATATGTGGTGTACGTTGTACGACACAGCATAGGTAGATGGGGGTACGTGGAAATCGTGTCAAAATGTGTCAAAAGGTGGAAATGGATAATGTTGATGTGTTCCATGAAGGAATTGTTAGCTGGTCATTAGCTATGATCCATTCTGGAAGATGAATGATACTTATGTCAAAATATTGGTGGTATGTTGAAAGTTTGGTATTACAAAGGTGTTAATGGGTAATATATTATTGGATAATTGAATGATACAGCATTTAAAAAAAAAAAAAACGAGAAAAGCTCAATTTTTGTATGGCAATTTTTAAAGTGTGCTTTTGTGAAAATAGTGAATCAAGTAGCACTTTAATCAAAAGGATAAATAAAATAATTCGATTACAGGAAGGGTAGATAAAAGTACTTTTATTTTTATTTTAATTAAATTAAATACATTATAAACTTCGACGGTTAACTATAAAGCTCTATTCTTGGAATAGAAACACATCTTAATATTAAATTGTAAAATCTGCTATACTAAAAGTGCATTCACAAATGAAAATTAGGTTTATATTTATGGTTTATACTTTAAATTTAAAGACTTTGGCCACATATTGTTATGACTCCATTCACACTTCAGAATTTAGTGCCTCTAAATCCAAATCATAAAGCTAAACATTGCAAGGAAACTTTAGGTTTATGATTTAGTTTGACGTCACAAACTTCACCAATGAGAACGAGTCTGAAATGATATAGATATATACACCCTTCTTTATTTAGTATCCACTTGGTGGATTCGGTTTTTTAAACAAATGCAAGAAGAACACGGAAGCTGTCATAACTTAATTGCTAAAATATAACTAATAATGCCAAGCGAATGACAATTTCACGGCGCATAAAGCTCTATCTACAGTCTATATACAAAGTAGCCATTTGGGCTCTCTTTTGTTAACGCAAAATGTCACTTTGCCGCTCATGCGCGACAAAGTAGAAAAAACGCTGGCTGTTCAAATTTCTAACTATACAATGTAGAGAAATGTCACTTGTCTACATTCTTAATGAAAACGTTTAGTCAGGAACTAATGGCACTGTAGTTACACATTTATTACCTTCACAAGTCAATCCGTCTAGTAGGCGAGACGAGACGAGATATATAAAATATCGATCTCGTATCGTTTTCGGGTCTGTAATCTCGATCTCGCCCTCGTTCTCGCACATTTATTTTTGGGTCTCTTCTCGTTCCCGCACGAGAGTCTCGCGAGAGTCTTATAAAAATAACCGCTTACGCAATACATATTTACATAACAGTTTACCTACAAGAGACAAGTTCGCACCAATCGCACAGTCCTCCGTGTATTTTCAGTCGTATAACTATAATAAAGAGACGAAGCACTAAATTTTGGTCACCAAATTATTTCAATATGAACGAATTTATCTCCAAAATATCCAATTTATCACTAAATTGTGATCTCTAAACTATTTTAATACGAACATCTGTTAATACATTCTGCCCTCAGTAAAACAAATTAAACATGAAAAAAATTATTTTTGTAAATAAAAGTACCTACACACATCATTAAATTATATCCCACTATTAGCAAGAATTAGTAAAAAAAAAAAACCGCTGGATTGGTAACCCACCGGCAACCAATCACTCCGCTTCTCTCCGTTTTGGCTCCCATCGACGCATAATATAACATCCTTTACTTTTCAGGGGTGGCAAGAATTTTAATAACCATGGTTTTAACTGGGGTGAATTAGGGGCTGAAATATTGTAGTAACTAGTTCTAATGGATCCAAAACCGATTTTGCCTTTATTTTGCATTTCCTCGCTCTGGAACCGATATTAATAGACTCTAGGTAGACAAAAAATATAGTAAATTCATATAACCTTCACATTCACGTGTTCTATGCATGAATTAGTGTTGACTCCACTCCTTGTACGGTGCATTTGCATTGAATTTACGAATCGAAGCTATAAAGTTATAAATAGGTTTTTCTGCGAGACTCTCGCGAGATTTCTCGCTTCTCGCAGTTGTTATATCGATCTCGCCTCGAATTTTAAATTGAAATCTCGCTCTCGTTCTCGTCTCGCAATGAGACGAGACGAGATGCGAGAGTAGTCTCGCCTCGTCGTGCATCACTAAATCTGTCATATAACTGCTCTGTCGGTATGTTACATAAGCAAAGAAAATACTGCACTGCTGTGAAAATAAAATAGGGCATTCATTTACAAAAAAGAAAGTATAAAATGCTTAGATTAGATTAAAGCAATAGCTCAGGAAGAATGAAAAATAACGATAAATTAAAATTAAATATAAAATAAATTGTATGAACAGTTGTGCTGCCACCTGCAAAAGTTTGGCGAGAACGCTCACAATGGACATCCACTTTAGCCACATTGTGGCGACTGTAGGAAAAATCTTATGTGTGTTTCGAGCGCAAATAGCTATTATAATCGACTTTACTATTTTTAGTTTTTTTAAAAAAAATTAATACACAACGATAATATAGAATTGTATTGTCTTGTATAAAAAAATAACTATTTCTTTCATTAACATGATGTTTCGTTTTCTTGCAATCATTTACAAATATATATATATATATGATGTAACTCTGTAAAAATCGATTCATTAACACCTCCATTGTAAACTCTCTCTTATAAATCTCTCGAGTACATCTCTCTTTAAGACAATACCTAATTGTTCCCAATCCCAATGGTCCTAGAAACAGTAGAATCCTACTCCATAATTCTGAATCTAAGATTCCAAAGCCTACTACTTGTTGAATATTGAATGCGAGTGGCTGTGAATGTTATCTCCGTGGCCCTGGCCTAGCATAATGGTGTGTTTTGTTTCAGGGGATTCGGGAAGCAGGGATACCAATGCCAAGGTAAGAAATGTTACTAAAATGGAATAGAGCAAAAAGCAGAAAGCGAGGAACTTCTGTTATCTTAAATTATTGTTTTTGTAACTGTAAGAGGAGATTAGGACAAAAACGAGCAGCTCTAATCGTTCTTTTAAAGTTGGTAATGGATTCTCATAGTAGCAGATATTTAACATAGTGTTCATTTAGAATAGTATAAATAAAACAATTTTTAGTTATATTAGATTTACACCATTATAAATTCATATAAAGCAGACATTTTGCATTTTTATTTTTTGCATTTTATATTCATCTCACATTTCAACAAGATATAGACGAGACGAACGAAAATAGTTATTTAAGTACGATCGACGAAAAAATAGGCTTTAGAATATGTATAATTATGGTAAAATATTACCATTCTTATGTGAAAAAAACTGGTTTCCAGAACCCGGATTATTAAAATTCCAAACGTCGGTATTATTAAAATATTTCCTTAAGTACACAATCGAAAAATCCACGTTACTATTATTAATTTGAAATTTATTTATTTATTTATTTATTGTTACCACTCAACAGGACCAAAAATCCCAATTATTGAGGGTTGAGTAATACATATATACAGGTAAACATAATGATTAGTTATTTGACAGTGATATTTATCTGTCAATTACATTTGATTGAATAACCAAGGAGTTTTGTTTGTTTAAAGCGTAGGCTCCGGGATTTAAATTATAGATAATTTTATACATTTATCCATAAAATATGTAGAAAAAGTATTAATGCAAATCTGTAAAAAATTTAATAATCTTTTATTTTTATAATAACATTAATCTCGAAAAAATAATATTTAAAGGTATTTTTCGAAGAAAAACTAATTTGAGCTTCAAGTAAAGTGCAATTTCTGTTTATCCGATTTACACCAAAATCTAATGGGCTGTTTCCATAATAGGAAAAGGTCGAAATACAAGGTTTCAAAATTTTCTGAATGATAGTAGCTCTGTTCGTTGAAAATCGTGTCAGTGCAGTGTAGAATATTGTAGTTAGCACCAGTGTACACTGGTACTTCGGTATCAAAAAACAAGAAAGTGTAGGGCAGTTTATGCTCTGTCATGAGATTTGCAGATTGTTGCAACAAAATATTGATCATTAATTTGTATATTTGTAAAAAATAAAAACAATCACATTCTGTTTACATACAAAAGTACAACAAGAATAAAATATAATTTCTTAAAAATATTATCAGTCTTTAATACCTGCATCATATATAAAAATAGTAAATAAAAATCATTTTGACATATTCAAATATATATATATAGGTACACTAATCTTTTTTAGATAAAATACTTATTAACTGTCTCAGTAATGAATTTATTTATTACTTCAGTACGTTTCTCATAAGCCTTTAATTTTTGTTCTTGCAGTTCTAATTTTCTTGCATAATATTCTTTTTTCTCTTGTCTGTATAATACTATATTTTCCATGTCCATATCAAGTATTAAATTAAGAAACAACACTAGTTTTTAGGTTATTTCCCTGTAAATATGAGCATTTAACATATTTCATCCCCACTACAGCACTCTGCACTATTTACTCTACCTCGGGAGTCAGCGCAAGTAAGTTAGTCCCAGTTCTGAAATGGGTGTCAACGAACACGTTGCACGAAACTGCCCGATTTGTCAAAGAACACGCTAGTATAAAAAAGTTAACACTAGTGTAACACAGTGCATGTCAACGAACAGAGCTAATATTTGAGTTAGAGTGGAGCATCCACACATACATACAAACACACGCACGCGCATACACACACACACACACACACACACATATATATATATATATATATATATATATATATATATATATATATATATATATATATATATATATATATATATATATATATATATACCTGGTGTAGAAATGAAAAGTGGCGCATAGCGATTTCAATGTTATTTTTTTAATACTGCTATATCTATTTACCTATTCATTTTAGCGCAAAGGGTATGGATATATGTTGTTCAGAAATTAAAAGGACATCCTATAAAGGCAACTTATTTACATAATCATTCATATTTCATAAGATATTAATTAAATAAAATTTAATCTTCTTTCGTAAAAATTGTTAGAGTGCCTTGAAAAATGAAACAAGTAACCTGAATAAAATATTCAATTGAACATTTTTTATTTGTTGTATAATTTATTTTAGATATAAACTCAATTCGCGACTGAAATTAACCTGTAGCCACCAAGCGGCAAACTTGCGAACTCTCCGAATTGGTAATGGCAGCCAATCACACCGCAGGAAAATTACCAACTAAGTCGGCCATCTTAAATGAACGCAGTGCCTCTATAAGACATTTCAGTCGACAATTTGTTCGGAATTTATACAACAAATATGAAAGTGAATATTTTATTTAGGTATTTGTTTCATTTTTCTAAGCGCTCTAACGATTTTTCTAAAAGAACATTAAATTTTATTTAATTAATATCTCGTGACATATGAATGATTATGAAAGTAAGTTGCCTTTATAGGATACCTTTTTAATTCCTGAACAACTTATATTCTTGAGTATTAAAAATATAACATTGAAATCGTTATGCGCCACTTTTCATATCTACACCCGGTATGTATACACAAACACTTCATTGTGAAAATGTTAAAATTGGATTCTAGGAACCTTAAAACGTGGTCAATTACCAAAATCGATATGCGACTTTTAGTACGATCCCTATACCTCCCTTACCAAGGGTAGCGGGAGATAAAAACATCTGATTTTTCCAATATTTTCTCTTCCCTCTATTAGTAAAATTTATGTCACAAATCATGATTTACTAGTTAGACTCAAAATTAAGCACCACGAAACTAAAGAATACTCGATATTGGAAGTTTCATCTTGAAATGTTTTCTAGCAAATATTTCAAATTCCGCGAATACGCTTAATTTAAAAACTCTTTAATAGTTCTCAATAAAAACTACCCAATTTATTTCATCCCACAAATTCCTCACTAGTTTTCTCTAAATCCATTATTATCTCTCCGATTCAGGTTCTCTTTATTAATTACATTGCAGATTAAAAGTTTTCCGCATTCGGCTCCGGTCGCTCTGGAATTTCAATTCACAACGCTCAACTTTCCCGCGTTGGCGACGGTCAGATGTTTTTACCACAAACCCACCGCCTCTGCAAATCGGAGCAGAGGGTATTTTGCATGTTGGTTGGATGGTGAATTAGCGAATATTAGGTTATGGTTAATTATAATTAAAGAGAATTAAATAAGCTGGAAAGCATGGTTACAAAAGGGAAATACGGGTGACTTTGATTTATTTTGTTTGTATTGATATTTTATTTTTCTGAACTTTTTTTTCTCGTTTGAACTACTGCACGCACTTATCTTTTGTTATTATAAAACTCAGAAACGCGTCTTCTTAATCTTCATAACGTTTGTAATGAGTTTTCGAAATTTCCAAACTATTCTTTTTGTGTTCCAAACGCTACGCGCCATTGACAATGAAACACTTTCCACCTTTTATACTATGTTCCGTAAGTCAACCAAAAAACCAATATCTTGATTCTGGGAACACCATGGTCCCTGAATATTTTCTTCTATTTCGGGACAGATTGACATTGAATCATATGATATTTACAATTGACACAACCTAACAAAAATAAAAATTGTACAATATATCAAATATAATAGTTATTTGTATATCAAGGCCGCGAAATCACTCTTTAGGGTACCGAGAAAAAAATTGTCGCCTAGGTCGCTTGCGACCGAGGCAAGACAATCTCGAGGGCGCTAAAAGATTTCGCGGACAAGGTGTACACAATATATTTTATTTTATTTTGGAATCATAAACTTGTTTTTCCGCTCTAAAAAACGGGCGCAATTTGGCTTTTATCGCCCGAGAGCTTATAAAGTTGCCAAGCAACAACTATTCAAAAGTCAAAATCGTCGTTTTTAGATAAATGTCAGACAACATAATAAATTCGTTAAATCACATTTTTTTAACACCGCTGCTCGTAAAATTATTCGTATCCTTTCTCTTATACGTCTTTTCACTTCTCTGGAACCAACTTGGTCTGCGCAGCGTCAAATTCATTCGATATTTCTTTTGAATAATCGATATCTTCCATTTTCATTTGACACTAAATTAAAATTTGTTATAAACACACACATAAAACTCCAGCACAACGATACCGAATCAATACTCATTGAATCCTTGAACTTCGAGAACCAAAATAAAATAAAACGTTGTATGTACCACGGGCATAATCAAGATTATATCACTAGGGAAAATTAAAGCTCTCCGCTACGCGTCGAGCTTTAAACATTCCCCCGTGCTACAATCTTTTGATTATGCCCTTAATACATAAATAACTATTGTGCAACCTTAAAAAATATGTAATTACAAATTTTATTAATTTTAAACAGTTTCATTGTAAATAGAAAAATAGCTTTCAAGGTGGCTATGGGATTAACATTTGATAAACAAAACCATGTAATTCTCAAGTGTCAAAGTGATAGTTTACCTAATTTCGCGGCCGCTACCATGACAACGGCCGAGAAATTTATTTCGCGTGCGTTACCATAACAACGGTCGCGAAATTTAATTTCGCGGCCTGTATTGCGGCTGCGAAATGCTTATTTCGCGTCCGATTGCACAAAAATAATGTTTTCATACTTACATCTATAATAATTATTAGTAATATCACTAAAAATGCAGTTTAGAAATTTGACATTGACGGATATCTTTTGATTTTGTTATGATGATGTTTGAAAGTAGCGGTGGTGGGGGTAAAAATACCAGAGAAACCAGGATTATTTCGTGGTTGCCGTGGTCCGACTTTTTACCGGTCGAACCGGTTGCGTTACGGAACATACTATTAGCACAGTATAGGAAACATTCCTATACTGTGCTATTAGTTAGTAATATACTATTTCTACGGCATACCTGATCTTATTTCCCTAAAATTCTACCAGGAAACTCGTATTCGTTCATTTATTAATGCCCGTATTCATAAAAGTCAATGTAACGCTTCGTAACAAAACGGAGCGTAATAATTTCACAGTCGTTAAATATAACAGTATTCACAAAAAATAAAAACAAAATATAACGCTTCGTTTTGTAATGGCTGCATTACACTTAACGATAAATCGACCGATTTATTGATCGACTGCGACCTTCAATTTATCGGTACGTGTAAAACAGAAAAATCGATCGATTTATTTACGAAAATAAATTGATCGATTTTTTAGGGAATTTTTAGTTACTTTTCTAATGTCAACTCTATAGTATTTGACATTTCAATCTATATTTAATGTGTGCTTGGTTTCAAGGTTATAATTACGTATATCCACTAATTTTACTCATTTTTAACAAGTACACTACAAGAAAGACTACACTTCAAAAAACTACAAAAACCTCATGAATATATAAAATAATATTAAGAAGTTGGTAGTCCTAATTTCAACAAAAATAAATTGATAGAAAATCGTTAAGTGTAAATTCTCAACGACTTGTAAGATAAATTGATCGATTTATCCGTCAATAAATTGAACGATTTATTGTTAAGTGTAAAACAGCTATAACGATAGATTTCAAAAATTCCTAGTGATATTTGTTATTAAATACTAAACATTAGGTCAAACAAATACAAAAAATTATATGAAAAAATTTCAAATATGACACTGACATTTGTTGCACTAGTTTGACAATATTTTGTACATTAAAAGCTGGCTTTATAGATTGCATAGAATAGAATGGAATAGAACAGAATAGAATAGCACAAGGAATAAAAATATAAACCTGTGCATATGCATGGAACCATTTATATTTGCATAGAATGGAACAGAATAGCACAGAATAGAATACGAAATAACCAAATTTTATTTTTTGTTCTATTCCATTTCTGTTCTTATTCCATTTGAGTTACTCCGATGCTATTTTTGTGATTCCGATGTAATTTTTTGTAGTAATTTCGTAAATAAGGATACATTCATACGGGTGTACTTAAAAAACTGATCGCTATCTGTTCTTTTCATTTCATAATCGTAGATACAAATAATAAATATTTATTAATCATTCTGTCACAAATCACAATTGTCAAAATGACATATATCTACTTCACAAATAGTGAAATTAGCGTACCAGAATGAATATTCAATTTGCTGTAAAAGTGACATTTTATTCCATTCCATGTAAACTATGAATGGTCTTAAAAAATTCTATTCCTATTCTTATTCTATTCCTTAATCCATTTTATTCCATTCTATTCTATGCAATCTATAAAGCAGGCTTTACCGTTGTAAATATGAATTAGGTGAAGAACAGAACAAAGGGAAAACATATTTGTGATCCAGAAATTGATATTCTACCAGAAAATCTTAATAGACAATGTGAAAACTGATTCAGAAAATATGAAACAGTAAAGTGATGCCTGGGAAAAAAATCACACAAAAATTAATTGTAAAGTCGAGGTGATGTTAATAATAATGAAGAAGCAGATGATGATGATGATGATGATGATGATGATGATATCGATAAGAAAGATGACATTTTCCAATACTTGTATTTATATAATTTATATCTTTTTCCATTTATTGTATGAATGTAGAGCATAGGGCATAGTTTTGACCTCTTTGATTGGCTGAAATTGGAGACATGAGATAAGTTTATCCAATGTAATTTTGACTACTTAAAATTGGCGGTGATGCGAGCGACATCTGCTGAATGGCTTAAATGGAACAGAGTATAGTAATATACTTAAAAAATATTATAATTATAGACGTATCTTATGATAATTACAATAAATTAAAATGTACACTTGACATATGTCAATGTCAAAATTACATGCACCAAATTTAAATAAATGAAAATATTCTTATTTAACGCGTCGTTATACGTATTACGGCCGAATTTCGAGTCGTTAAATATTACGATGGATTTTACAGTTGGTACGGATAACGAATGTTTTTGAATAAAAAATTTGCTATATTACGAGCATTTTGAATATAACGAAGCGTTACCCTTGTTACGGACTATTATGAATACGGGCATAGTCTTGCACAATATTTATAAAATCCAAAAATAATCTAGACACTGCATTGTTACTTTTTTCTCTTAAAAACTTATTTTCTTCCTTTTTCAACACAATACCTGTCTCCATCGTTCAGTCAGTGTCGTTTTCTTTTTTTCCTCCCCTGTCTCCTTAAAACTCACTATCCTTTACTTCTTCTATTGCGGCATCCTGTACAGTGTACACCGACAATAACAAGCCATGCTGCTTTGCTACGGATAGAAATTTTAATTAATCCAATCTGAATCACGAGACGAGAATCGTCTGCAGGCAGTGGCGTAGGTAGGGTAGGACAGACGGTGATTACGGGGCTGATTAGTTGGGGATATGATTATACGGCGCAGATGTGCACAAAATGGCGGTGTGGAGATAGATGAAGGAAATACGGAGAGTGGATTTGTGATTAGGGAAATTTAATGTAAGTGGGAATGGTAATAATGAAATGGAAGAGACGAAGAACAATGTAAAATTTTATTGAATTATTTAAATACTACAAATTGTTATTCGATTTATTGTAATGACTATTTCATTCATAAATTTATAAGCCAATCCAAATTCAGGATTCTACGTATACACCGATTTTTCTTACTTGACCTTCACGTCATAGTTTGATGTTCGTATGAATCAAATGGTATCTATTGGTAGTGATGGAAACGTGATTACCAGCAGATCTTAAATATAGGGCATCCAGCCAGTCAATGGGTTTACGTCATAAATATCACTAAAAACTTATTAACACATGACGTGTTAAAAAGTTTACATGAGCATGTAAAACGGATTAAAATATGATCTGCGATTTGCCTCCATATATACAAATCATTGTTACGGGAAGAAATAAGTTATTATACACCAATTACGATTACTTGAGTTTCACGTAATTAATTTCTGAACCGCAATATAACAAGTAATTGTATAATTATCTTTGTCTTACTTATGGTTTCCTTCATTCTTTCTTCGATAGGCATGTCTAATAGCTTCATTTTTGTCTTATGACCACATTTTGTTGCCGTAATGCCTCATCCTGTTTACCTTAACTGTCGCGAAGTTTCATTTTGGACTAAAAATGTGAAATATCTGAAATTTAGGTTTGACATATTAGATGTGTCAATGTCATTGTATGTTTATAATTTATTGGTGATATTTACCTTTTCTTACAATGCTTTTCGTTCTTCGGTTAATATAATCATAGAAATAATTGTAAAATGGAGTAGCATTTTATTTTAAGAATGGATTAATCCAGCCATAAATCACAAAATTTAATCTCAATACAAGCTGAGAAGTATACTGTAGACATATATTAGCCGTGTTCCTTCGGGTTGTGATTGTGATTTTGTGAATCCTGATTAATTTAATCGTGATCCTTTTGAAACAGGATTTAAAAATTATAGCAAGAAAACAACACAATCTAGTGTCAAATGTCAATGTCATATGCAGACTAATGCAAACTATCGTGCTTTATTTTATAAATAATCAACTGTCTAGTGTTACATTCAGAATTAAAAATGGGTTATATTGAAGTAAAAAATAATGTTCTTTGTAACGAATATGAAGTATGTCTATTTCAAACAAATCTTTATGTGGTTCATTACACGCTTTTGTAGATAAATCTTATTTCCCTTGATGCCACAAACCCCACATTCGTAAATTTCTACGCTCGAAATAGTATATTTTCAATTTGTTCTAAACTGAATCCATGTGAATCACTTAAAAAGATTGATAATATGAATATTCAGAATTGCCAATAATAAAAAAAATAATCAGATGTCATTTTACAAAAATTAACAAAATTTTACTTAACGTAAACAGAGTGAGCCATAAGGGCAACTTCATTAATTTCGCCTGACTTTGGGTTGCAAACGAGCATGCAAAAAATATTAAGTACCACTGCAGTCGAATGTCATATTCACATTTCGTATAACTATCTTTCTCTTAATGTGTTAGTAAGACAAAGAAGAAGCTATTAGACAAACGTATCGAAGATAGAATGTAGGAAACCATAAGGAAGACAGAGATAAATATACAATTCCATGATATTTTCTGATTCAGAAATCAATGACGTGAGGGTCAAGTGAGTAAAATCGGTGTATAAGTGAATTTTGATAAGCGAAAGTGTATATATTTTCAGTGTTGTCAGTTTTTATTAAAAACGAATTGATTCGGACCGGAATCTATTTAAAACGTTGAAAAAGCAAACTTAAATATAACACCTCAAAACATAATAAAAATTAAAAGATTTTTGTTGTCTAGGAAAAAATATATAAATGATTACCTGATTTTTATTTTGGAAATAGTTATCCGAATACCATTCGTGGTTAAATTTTATCCTGGAAAAATTTTCCGATTGCTTTACTGGAGCCTGTTGCCAATTTATCTCGTAACATTAATCAAAAATCACTCGTTTGACAACTCGTGATGTTTTTGTCATACTACTGAATTAATTGTTAGGCAACCTGCTCTCGTAACAATCTGAAAATTTTTCCGGCAAAAATTTAACACTTATGATATTACATATGACAAAATCAAACATTTTATACATAAGCAAGACTAAAAAAAATCAACGTGTGCATTGACTTTTTCAAAAATGGAAATAATAGAACACTGGACAGTTATGTTGCAATGAGTACTGCCTACGATCTAACCAGGAAAAGAGAAATGTCCTTTTACTTTTGACTTTTTCTCGCATTTTAGAGCATAGCACAAATAAAATTGAGTATTCCACTTAAAGAAGTTGTATGCATGGTTGCAAATTAAATTATTTTATTACCCTTAAAAATTATAGTACAAACTTCATTAAGTTTAATATGAACACGAACATCTGCTTAGACCTTGGAGCGAATACTAAAGTTTAATAATGAAATTGCGTGGGTGTACATAAAAGAGTTATATCTCCCCCGATTCGCTTGGGAAGATTCGTTCTTCGTCCCAGAAATAAAAGGCAATAAACCACGTTATAAATTTCCAATTATTTCCTTAATTAATAACCGGCTTACACTCCATTCTAATTCAAATTCAAATCTATAATCTCTTTAATTACATCCTAATCTGCTGTTCAAGACGCCATTTGTCTTATCACCACTGAATTCACCAGTTTATCACAAATCTATGGATACAGGCACAATAGTGAAAGATGGAAGAAATTTCACAAGACAAGGAAAGACAAAAGGATTTTATAGTATTGAATATTATTATTGGTACGATAAACAATAACGGATGAAAAGGCAGTATTGCGAAAGTAAGGTTATGTTTGCGTCTGAATCATTGACATATTACATAAATGGACCCAACGTAGAGAGAGAGGAATTGACGCTTACCTTAGAAAAGGAAAGATAGATAAGCGGGGCAACGTCAAACAAGAACATTGTTGCAGTCTGTTGTTTTGTTTGCTGGTCTGACAGTAGTGACAGCTAGTAAAAGTGCAATATATTTCCTCAGAATATTAGTAAAAATAATATTCATATCTCTAACTAAGAGTTAGTTACAATACAAAGTGAGTAATTTTGATTTAATGTGAAATAGAAATAATTTGAATGTAGTTTGATGGTAATTCAGGTTATGTTCTGTCATTGATTCTATGCATATAAGTATGATTTCATTTATATTTCAGAATTCTTTTAAAATGGTAATGTCAAGCAGTGCAAATGGATGCACAGTTCGTTATCATGAACTGTGAACAGACTGGCTTATTGCAGTTAGAAGACACAATTTCAAGCCATCCAAACATTCTATGATGCAGAAATCATTTTCAATCGACGGACTATTCCTAAAATGTATATAAAAATAGTTTTAAATAAATAATATTAGCTAAAGGAAAAGTACTTTTCTATATTTGTTATTTTTACAAATAATTTAATATACGAATGAAACATTTTATGTTAAATTGAATATGAACTATATTTTACATTGTCATTTATTATGAATGAGATGAATATTCATAAGCACTCTGTGTTATTTTTCATCTTTTAACTTTGCCCCTAACTTAGCTCTATCCTTTTCTAAGGTGTGCGTCAATGCTTATACAGTAAAGCAGTACCTACGTTGCGTCCATTTATATAATACGTCCATGGTCTGAATATTATTATAATTTCTATTTTACAGTATATTTGCAATGAATGCGAACGATTGGATATTGCGATTGCACACCAAATTAAGCAAATTACCGTATTATGAACTCGTCTAAATTATAGTTTTAGTAACAATATTTCAACTATGTTTATCTTTGTCAAAATTCTGTTTAAAAAATTTCAGATTAAATTGTAAATTCCGGGATAGAATAGAATTCACTAATCAAAAAATGAGGATTAGTTTAAAGTTTTTTGCGAATCTTTAATTTTGATTAATCTAAATACATACCTACATATTTACTTATGCTGGAAACTGTATTGATTTCCTTCTCTATTGTTCTATTTGTTTGTTTAAAGCATAGGCTCCGGGATTTAAATTTTAGATAATTTTATAAATTTATCCATAAAATATATACAAAGAGTATTAGCGTAAATCTGCAGAAAATTTAATAATCTTTAATTTTTATAACATTAATCTTGAAAAATTAACATTTAAAGATATTTTTCGAAGAAAAACTATTTTGAGTTTCAAGTAAAATGCCATTTCCGGTTGTCAGATTTACTCAAAAATCTAATGGGCTTTTTCTATAATAGAGAAAGGTCGAAATACAAGATTTCAAATTTTTCTGAGTGATAGTATTTGAGTTAGAGTGGAGGATCCACACATACATACACACAGACATCATCGTGAAAATGTTAAAATTGGATTCTAGGGACCTTAAAATGTGCTCATTTACCAAAATCTCGATATGCGATTTTTAGCAGATTCCTATACCTCCCTCACCAAGGGTAGCGGGAAGTAAAAATTCACGGAATTACAATTTAATATTAGCCATGGAATTAAAAACAAAAGACGAACAAAATCGTAACGTTTAATTATGTCATTGACTACGTTTATCTCGACATTTGAAGCCGCTTGAATTTAGTAAATCGCTTTTCAGTTTTCGAAATAAACGATCGAGATTAATATTTCAAGCCGATTGAAAATGTCAAGTCAAGCCTATAAAATAACAGGCTTGGACTTACGGAGCGGCTTGACTTCTGTCGAAATAAACAGTGAAGTTTCAAATAATGTAACTACGCATGCGCACATCCGCAATATGCTGCAGTGTTACTAAATTCTTATCATTTGTTGATTGTTTGCATTTTACCTCATTTTATAAAAGTCGCGACATAAAACTTAGTAAAATTGTCGAAAAGCGAAATATTTGGAGTGATGAAGAAATAAATGTTTATGAAAGAGAAGACAAAGAGCAATATGACAATTTTTACATTTTGGGGCTATATATCCAGGATGAAATTAAATCATATACCTCTCCCTGTCTGTCTGCATAATCGAGTATTTAACATTTTTTAGTCGATACGAATTTAAAGAAGATTGAAAATAACTCAATCCTATTTTCAATCCGCTGAGATAAACCAATAGGATTTTTCAAGTCATAATATACTTGAAGCCGTTTGAATTATCGAGATAAACGTAGTCAGTGTTAGGATAATGATTGTCAAAATAAATACTAATAATTTGACGTATAAAAACGTTACGCTTTTGATTGTCTCTTGTTTCTAATTCCATGGCTAATACTATTGAATTGTAAATCCGTGAATTTTTAAATTTTATTTCTGCTGTTATAAAGTAGCCAATGTTTTTTTTTTATTGATTCGCATGTAGAAATTTTTGCTTTGCTACATCCATTTGAAACTTTTTGTCTAAAATAATTAAGGGATCAATGCGCGCAGAAAAACTGATTTCGCATGTTAACGCCTATGTTTTACATGTATATGTGTAAATAAATACTATAAATCTGAAGGAATGACCATATCCATCTCGAATAAATATCCAAGTGAGTGTGTTCCTCCTCAATAAAGTGGTCTCCCATAATCCACCAACAGTTAGTGGAAAGTGTCTTCGTCGGTAGAGCAGCAAAGGCACAAGCATCAGAACCTCCTTAGTCCAGCAAGCATCAAATATTTCGCGGTGCATTGGGGATTTAATAATGGGCTACTTGTGTGCCATTTTTACTTCCTTGTACAAAGTAAAGGAAGTATTGTATTCGCGAAAAATTTCGATATCCAGATTTCAACTGAAATATCCATTTAGGCCATCCCTGAATCCATTCTGACTAATTTCGTCGTGACGTCTGTACGTACGTACGTATCTCGCATAACTCAAAAACGGTAAGCCGTAGAATGTTGAAATTTTGTATTTAGGACTTCTATAACATCTAATTGTGCACCTCTCTTTTTGGTCATTACATAATTTCCAGAAATGGTACTTTATTTGAAGCCTATAATAAATTTTAATGAAAAACTATATTAAAATATAATCCAAAACTTTTCAAATTTAGTATATAAGACTTTTATATCAATTGGAATAACAAAGCAGATTTTGGTTAAAACAGGCTAACCGGAAGTGACATATTACCTGCAGTTGTTAACAATTTTTCTTCAATAAAATGGTTTCATTTTGATTTTAGAAATAAATGCTTCAAATAACAGTTTTAGAGAATTAAATTAAATTCTGCGTCTAGCACATCAAGTATTATTAAATTAGCCCTTTCTATAAGCGAGATATGTAAATTTAAAACTTATATACTTTTTGGTTTTGTAATGAAGCGTGCTATGGATAAAAAATAACAAAAATAAACAAATGTTTATGTCAAATTACGTCAAATACGTGCAATTTTATAATTGAGTCTATACTTCATATTAGTCTTGCGTACAAGGAAGTCGTGTGGTGTCCACATCAAATTGTTTTATTTAATATTTTTGAAGAGACGATAAAAACTTGCTACCCATATTTTTTCTTTTGGCAAAATTTTCATTTATTGGCCAGAAAAAAATTAATGAAATATTAATATTTAAATTACCGGTACCTATGTATGACGTAGAATTACGCCGAACCAATGAATGGCCGTAAAGCAATAACATCGGTACGTTCAATAGCAACGGCATGTGCAGGTAATTTAAACATGACTGATCATCTGTTTGACGTTTCAATAATAGTTTGGACGTTAATATTTTCGTTTGTCATTTTAATCTTGTACGAGTATAAGCTAAGTTAAAATCCTTCAAAATCCTGCTTAACAAATCGAAATACGTAATAAAAGTAACAGAAACCACGCAAATTGTAAATAATAAAGAAAAGAGACAGTGACAGAAAAATGAACTAATGTCAAAATCAAATTAAAACTCGCATTCGCTCGCCGTCTAAAGGTCACATTCTTAAATATGCATCCCTTTCTCCAGTTCAAAATAATGACATCAAAGAAAATCTTCTTTCTTAATTTATTAAAAATCAAATATTTTTTTTTAAATAAAATTTATATTTTTACATACGTTTTCAACTTTACTTTAGGTATTTAGTGATAGATATCAGATTTTCAGTAACCCCAAGTAGCCTATTTTTACAAAAATATCAAATTTTACAGATATCCTAGAAGATAGTATGAAGAGTAGGTACTTAAAATAGTTATTTATGTAACAATTGTGTAAAGTAGTACTTTTTTGGTCGAGTGCGATGTTTTAATTATAGCACGAGACAAAAAATATTATTTTACACACGTGTTGCATACAACATTTTTCCTACAACCGAAATGGTATTGATGTTTCTCATAATACTGAGTGTTCAGGCATCCAGCAGCTTCAAATACTGTTAGTACTCTTTCTCATAACACTGTACAAAATGTAACTTAAACACTTGGAAGAATCTCAGACAGACGATGATTAGCCTTTTATAATGTACAAATTGTACATTTTATTTTAATATTAAAAAATAGGTTAGGTTAGAATAAATGTCAAAAAAATGTTAATGTAGGTACTTAAAAATTAGATTAGTACTCAATCTGTTAAAAAAGTAGATTTGTTTCATTTACAATGTATATTCATATTTCCTAATAAATTTTATTACTTTCATTATTATTTACTAACTAATTATATACTTGACAGGTAAATTAACCAAATTTTAATGTTGCCTAGCAACGCTTATTTACTTTTCAAGCACTAGTGCGTGAAAAGTACTTTTCACGCACTAGTGCTTGCAAAGTGACACTTTACACACTGTAGAATGCGTGAAAAGTACTTTTTACGCACGGTTGTAGGAAAAACGAAAAAGAACTTTTCAACAGATGATTTTATTTATTACTTTAAGAAACATGATAAGACATTTTTACACATGCATGTAACACTTATCTAAAATTGAAGTGATGTCCAAATTGCATTTAGTATTAAAAGCAACTAATTACACGCTTCTAACATGAAACCATTGAAACAAAGCTGTACGAGTATTAATTGTCGCTTTACTGCTGTAAGCAAAACAAACTCATTCCATTTGACAACAAACAAAACTATTACCAACTACTCCCACAGTATCATCATATAGTTCTGCTATTTAGCTGCAAATAGTTTTCCAAATAGTCTCATAACCACTCCTTACTACGAATACAACACTGGTGCTCATCTGCAAAATTGCGCGCATAGAATTTTATTGCTTCGATAGCTACTGATATCTGAATTCGGATCAGTTTAAACTAGGGCATAGGGGCAGGATATGTACAATATGTCCCATTTTCCACAACGTATATGTAATTTTACGATTTTGGTAGACTAAACTTACTTAATCTGATGCCTTTATACGAGGTCTGTTAGAAAAGTATCCGACCTTTGGCCGGGAAAAAAACTGGCATACCGGGAGCGTTGGAAACCTAATCACCTTCAAAATAGTCTCTTTTGGACACACACTTCTCCCAGCGTTGTCGCCACTGTTGAAAGCATTCCGAGAAAGCCCCTTTCGGAGTGAAGTTTAGCTCAGCTGTCGTTGCAGTTATAATGTTCTCTCTTGTCTGACATCGCGTTCCTTTCAATGGCCTCTTGAGTTTGCATGAGCTGACCTTGAACCTTCGTGCGCATGCGTGAATTTTTTCCCGCCTGTCGATAGCATTTTATGCTGGCAAGCAGCATTTGAGCGAGTAGTGTGTAGTGGTCTCATCAGTTTTTCATTGCAAGGAAAATGACGGAACGACTGGAGCAGCGCTATTGCATCAAATTTTACCTGAAACTGGGCGACAGCCAGGTGGAACCATTTGGAAGATTAAGACGGCTTTCGGTGATGATGCTATGGGCATCACACAGATTAAGGAGTGGTACAACCGGTTTAAAAACGGTCGCACATCAATAGAGAGCAAGCCACGATCCGGTCGGCCATCAACATGCGAAATGACCAGGACATTGCCAAAGTGAACGCTGTGGTGATGTGGGACTGTCGTGTGAGTATCCGAGAAATTGCGGACGAGGTGGGCATCAGCACTTTTTCGGCACATTCCATTATGACCGAAGATTTGGTCATGAAAAGAGTGGCGGCGAAATTCGACAATGCTCCAGCACATTTCTCGCACTTGATTCAGACTTTTTTGGCGAAGAACAAGTCTCCTAAGGTTCAACAGACTCCTTACTCTCCTGATATGGCCCTGTAACTTCTGGCTACGTAAACAATGTAGACAATGTAATAGATTATGATTGAACATAGACTGTGGAGTATGATTATATTCGATCCATTGTTGCCAAATTAGGGATTACACCCTGAAACTAGAGATATTTGAACCATTTTAGGGATTTGGAGATTTAATTTTTAATTTTCGTGATTATGTTTTTTAAGTTTCATTTCACATTAAATGTCACACGTATGGCAATCCTGAAGCTTTTTACCTTCCCTCACCTTTAGGTAAGGAATGTATTGTTTTTGGAAACAGCTGCTATATTAAGAAAATTCTGATTGAATACAATTTTACTGGAAATATAGGATCTTTTGCTAGAAACTTTCTGTTTTGAATTTGTATAACTACATACGACTGGAACTTTCTGTATGACATTTATACAAAATACATAGAACTGACGGAAGGTAATGTGCTGGCCACATCAGAATTTTTAAATTAATGTAATGTTTTACAGTAAATAAACTCAAAAAATTATTCTCTATACTGTCTATGCTGCTGAAAATGTCTACGTCTACGTCATAATCGACACGTAAACAATTATATTGTTGACGTGCGTGAAGTAATCTACACGTCCATCCCTGATTATTGCACGGTGTCCTATTTTTCATTTTTAAAAGTCAATACACACCTTAATTCAAAAAATTCCAATTAAGTCGCAGATTAACGCATTAGCGCATTGCAAACAATAATGACAGTTCAAATAACCTGACTAAAAATAATTGTACGGTTAATGCTACCCTCTTTGAGTTTGATGTAAGAATCGATCCTTAAACTAGAAACCGTCTATTTGTTGATAGTCTTTATAAACTCCCCTCTCTAAAACTAACTTATTGGTTATCGTTTTGTTTTCCCAACATAACCAAACATTCGAAGTTCTGCTAAACAAGCTTGTTCAAATACTTGAAACTCAGGTGGTCTGTGCCCCTTTTACCATCCCGTACCTCCGTTTATGTGTATTTACCCTGAAATTCTACTTCTACTTTGCTTCCGTCAAACGGTGCAAACACCAAAATTATATTTGTGGGTATTAAATTAAAACTTTTGATGTGCAAATTTACCTTAATATTTCTATATAACATATTTTAGAAGTTTCAGTTTTAACTTATATAAGGAGTTTGTTAAATGTAAAATATTAAAGTTAAATATTAAATAACTTTAGAAGAATGGTTATAAGAAGTTTATAACTTATTTAATATACTTTAAATTAGTTTGTTTAAACTATGAAGAAGTTATTTTACATTTCTTGTTGGGACCATAGAGTTTAGTAGATATAAAAATAGTTTCTTGTAATTTTCATCACAAAAATTACTTTTTCTACAGTCTATATACAAAGTAGCCATTTGCGCTTTTTTTGTCAACGCAAAATGTCACTTTGCCGCTCTTGCGCGACAAAGTAGAAAAATCGCCCGCTCTCCAAATTTCTAACTATACACTGTTGAGAAATGTCACTTGTATACATTCTTAATAGAAACGTTTAGTCAGGAACTAATGTAGTTACACATTTATAAGCTTCACAAGTCAACCTGACATATAACTGCTCTGTCGGTATATTACATAACTAAACAAAATGCCGCACTGCTGTGAAAATTAAATAGGGCATTTATTTACAAAGACAAAAGTATAAAATGCTTAAATTAGATTGAAGCAATAGCTCAAGAAGAATGAAAAATAACGATAAATTAAAAGTAAATATAAAATAAATTGTGTGAACAGTTCTGTTTCCACCTACAAAAGTTTGGCGTGAACACTCCCAATGGACATCCACTTTTCCACTGCACTAGTTTAATGTACTTAAAACAAATAAATTATACAAAAACTTATAATATTCATCACAAAATTGGCATTAATTTTTTGTAAAAATGAAAGCCAGAACAATATTATGAAGTCTAAAGTACGAAGTGTACATTTTATTTATTATTTTTTTGTTATGGTCGAGGACTGTAGAAAAAATCTTGTATGTGTTTCGAGAGCAAATGGACATTGTCGATTTCGAGAGAATGCCAACAACCTCTCAATCGACAATGTCCCATTTTGCGCTCTTAATACACAAATAGCTATTTTTCTACAGTCTATATACAAAGTAGCCATTTGCGCTTTTTTTGTCAACGCAAAATGTCACTTTGCCGCTCATGCGCGACAAAGTAAAAAAAACGCTCGCTGTCCAAAATTCTAACTATACAATTTTGAGAAATGTCACTTGTCTATATTCTTAATGGAAACGTTTAGTCAGGAACTAACGGCACTGTAGTTCCACATTTACCACCTTCACAAGTCAATGTGACATATAACTGCTCTACCGGTATATTACATAATCAAACAAAATGCCGCACTACTGTGAAAATAAAATGTCCTCTGTTAAACGAAACTTGCCGTATAATTACCGGTTGTTTAAAACCAATACCAGTTAACCAATTATACCTGCTTAGCGGCATAGCTCCACCTAAAGTTACACGGTCAACGGCCAGTATGGTAGAGCGCTCCAAACAGTTACATGATCCTCGACACCCAATGTTCGGCCAAGAACCAGCTCGGTCACCTCTAAAATCAAGACACAGTTTCCTCCCTTCAGTGCATCCTATGACAAAGACCAAGACTGTAACAAGACGCGTAATGTGGGATGAGTCACTAAAGCCAAAAGATAAAGCAATGAGAAACTACTACCAGGTAATGATCATTTGGAAATCTTTAAATCGCCTACAAAGTCAAGTAGGAAATGTGCAGTAAACAGGTTCAACTGGGAGTACCAAGCAAAATCCACTTTGTCATTCTGGTCAAGAACAAACAATGGCCCACCTGCTCACGTGCGCCAACTTAGAACAGGAATGCACGAGAGAAGATCTAGCTAAGGCAACACCAGCTGCTGTAAACTGTGCAATTTTTTGGATGAATACTATTTCGCTAGATCACTCCTCTGCCAGTTTTTGCGGACCGTTTTTCCTCTGGCATGAAGGAGAGAATCTCCGGAGAAGATGCATCCTCTCCGTCCTAGTTAATGCCGGGCGACGAATAGGACCTATATATTGTTTATTTATATGGTTATAACAACAAGCTCAACAAATTCGCTCCATGTGATCCGGATGCGGTATTTCGCTACCGAAAATCGGTCACTTCAGTATCTAAGGAGTGAGAAATATTTGATGTTATGTTTTATATATATATATATATATATATATATATATATATATATATATATATATATATATATATATATATATATATATATATATATATTGTAACGTTTTTATTTATTTGGGTGAAGTGTAAATATAAGAGAACTATTATTAATTAAAATAAAGGTTTATTAAACTATAACTATTAAAAAGGTATTAAATGATTACTAATATTAAACAATGATTAAAAACTAATTAAGACTAAAACTATAGTTAACTAGATAACACTAACACTATTTATTTATTTAACCAATTAACAGTTCTATTTATTTCCACGATATTACTAATTATTTATTTCACTACGCGTTCCAATCTTAGACTGTCGGTCTGTTGCAGACTCTTGTAGACTGTTTACGCGATATTTAGATCACTATATTTATATTACTGTATACTTATATCACGCTCTACTGACTCAACAGCGCCTGTATATTCAACTATTCGGACAGAAGTCACACCTTTCACCTCACTGTTTGTCTATTTATGTAACTAACTTTCTCTTTCCACAGCCTCAGTATCACTAACTATCCGTATGCCACAATTCTTCAACACCAATGCCGAGTATCCACTCCAACTCTCTGTTACTGTCCTTGTATACCTAGCTTCACAATACTTGTCAACACTACCGAGTATTCTCTTTCACAGCTATCCCGGTATACCAGTAACTTCCCGACTCGCCGTTTCTGTCCTTGTACACTATAGCTTCTCAATACTTGTCAACACTACCGAGTATTCACATTCACAGCCATCCCAATATACCAGTAACTTCCCGAGTACCTACTCGACACCAACTGCATACGCTCACTACGATACTGCTGTGCTTCTCACTAACCCTTTTTTCTCTAACACTCCATGTGAATGTATCTAAGACTCTGTACTCGTATGTCACTAATTAACTAACTGCACTAATGTAAGTGTCTGTTCGTCTTCACTAATGGAACTGAACTATGTAATTAACTCAGATGACTATGTAAGTCAACCCCCGATCACATAACTAATGTTGTGTGATCAGGGACTCAACTGAACTAACTCCCGAGCATAGCTGCGTCCCTTATATACAGCTGCCATCATGGCTTTTCTCTAATTTTAAGAATTTTAAAAGCAAAGTTACCATTTTAATTATTTTGCCACGGCTACTTATGTCGCATCCTAATGTCCTTACATCGCCCTGTTGTTTTCTTCTTTCGTTCTGTTTCCTAACGTTCAAATCTTCATTATGAAGTTAGCGTATATAAACTTCGCGCGCACACAATTTAAAAGATACATCCGCAGTACAAATTACAAATAAAAATATTATCAATACCATAGCTGAAGTTAATCGTGCAACTAGTTTAGGAACACAACAACTATCAAGTGCTACTGTTGAGAGCTATTTTATTGTTTCCTTTAAAATAATTTCTAGATATTCGGCACTTCTGGAACCCGTAACAAATATTTTGCAGGGTATTTCTGTTGATGTGCTAGCTGTACAGAAACATATTAATCACTTATTGGATATATTTAATAAAATATACATAGGAACTCTGATTTAGAAATAATTTTTACTGAACTACTTAATAGCGCTGAAGAAGTTGCACAAAATTTTGATCTTGAATTAAAAATGCCGAGAGTCGCTAGTAGTGGAAGACAAATTCACCGTGCAAACTACGAAGCTAATTCTGTGCAAGAATATTTAAAAAAAACAATTTTTATAAATTACTTAGATTTCTTAATTAGTTCTTTAAATTTTCGGTTTTCGAAAAATAATAATGTTGCCTTTTTGCTCTATAATTTGCATCCGATTAATTTAAAACAAATAAACTATAATAATTTTACTAAACTAGCTCAAGAGATTCATTCATATTATAAAATTAACAATTTTTTTGAAAAAGCTTTAGCATGGCACGAATATTGGGTTTCAAATAAAGAAATGATTATTACTAAAGAAACTCCTGTAACAGAACTTTTACAACATTGTACATTTAGCTTTAGAAATTTTAATTTGTCTTCCTCCAACTACATGCTCTGTGGAAAGATCTTTTAGCACTCTAAGAAGAGTGAAAACATGGATTAGATCTACTATTAGCGAAGATCGGCTAGACGGTTTATGTATGATGAGCCTCCATCGCGATTACATAAGCGAAAATAAACAAAAATAAAAATATATAGACGAAGTTCTAAATGAATTTGCCAAAGATGCAAGGAATTTAAAATTAGCATTTTCGGCGAAAGAATAAGTAGGTAATGTAGTTTATTCACAATCAGTTGGTAATATAACGATTTCTGACTTTTAAAAAGTTAGGAAGTTAGTTATTGTTAATGAAACACTTTCCACCTCGGTTAGTAATGTACTATTACTGTATTGTAATTTTTTTCCACAAATATTTGTTGTTTTATATTTTTAAGAATATACTTATTTTTAGTATATTATATTTTTGTATTCTTAACTTTGCCCCCCCCCCCTGAACAACATTGTATGGGCGCCCATGGCTGCCATTACCTTCTAGAAAAACTCTAGAATGTTCGACCGTATAATAACAATGAACACAAAAGGTCCAAGCGACCGGAAGTAATTAAACACGTCGCGACTTGTTTGCTTACGTAGCCCGGCCGGCTAGCGCGGTTGCGTCATCGCTATAAATAGACACTCGCTCATTGCTGCGGCGACAGCGGGCGTTCTACGTTACAATATTTATTTTGTATTATTTTTTTATATTTTGTAAATTTTTATATTTTGTATGCTAATAATAATGTGTCACAGAGCCATAATAACACAGTTTATCGAACACTCTATCACAATTTATTTAAAAGGTACTCTCTATTGCAAACACGACCCCCTAGCGTATTCTGCACTCTCTGTGTCCTTCTGACCCACTTTCTCAAATTGGTAATAAATATATAATACCATAACAACAACCAAGTATAAAAATCTGACCTAATTTCGCTAGCTACATTATCCTTAACTCCGTGCATCCCACATTTAATAACCATAACGTTCGCGTCAGCTTCCATTGCTCTGTAATTCCCGCGAGCGCGGACAGGTGGCGCTTTTGTGCGGAGAATGCGGCAACTAAGCGATGCTCAGCCAGCAGTGGCCACTTTGATCTAGTGTACGTTCCGATGTTAATTTATTAATCTCTACTAAGGTTTTTGCGCATGAGGAAAGCAGATTGCGGGAATATTTTTGTGCTACAAAGAAAATTTTTCTTACATGAAGTAAATAAACACAGGGAAATTAAGACCCAAAATGATATTAACAAGAAGAGAATGATGTTATTGCAAAGGTTTCGAGTTTTTGGTCATTTCACACTTCTTCATAAAAAAAGTCTTTACTGTAAATACAAGGAGAATAATTATTTGAGATCCAACCTAAATGTTTTTAAATCGTAGAAATAGGCTTTAGGGTCCAGGGGCTCGATTCTTGAAATTTTTCGCATACGTAAGTCGGAGAGATGCGCATGCGAACTGCATATTGGTATTCTTAAAACGAAATCGTGTGGTTGTAGGCGAATATTCCGTGCGCAATTACATCGCATGGGTATGAATAACTTGAAAGTATCATTCGCACACGAAACTGTGTTTGTCACTGTTACTTGTGTTTGGTGTATCAGTACTTTGATGATATAAATCAAATTATGTTTTTATATAATTCCGGGTACGTTTTATGATCTTATAATGACGCCAATTATTATAAATCTAGAATCTCCATACACTTGAGTATGAGTATCGTTATAATCTTCGACAAATGTATGCTCGTGCATTAATAGAACGATGCAATGGATTGTTAGAAAATAATTTTAGGTGCCTCTTAACTAACTTTGCATTCCAAATCTGAAATGGTTAGCAAAAATAGAGTATTATTATTACATAAAACTTGCATAATAATATTGTCATATTATGTACGTACATACTGTAAACTAAGAAAAATAATACCTACTACTCGTATATCAAATATATTATGTATATATATAATAAATTTTGAATATTAAAATTACAACACTTATGGCTTATGACAGCGTCGTTGACAGCTATGACTGACAGCTTTGGTTGACAGGTTGACAGTGACAGTTAAAAAACAATTATATGATGAAGCATTCACGTGGTACAAATGTTTAGATTGGCTGCTGCAAACTACGTTCGCTTGCTTTCGAGAATCGTATGCGTAGGCTTCGGCCGAGTTTCGTTTGATATTCAAGAATACCACTTATACGTACAGTACTGTTCGAGCACGAAACTAACCAGACGAATTTTGTGGCGTGCGAAAAATTTCGCATGATTTCAAGAATCGGGCCCCAGGAGAAATTTATTTAAACGAAGAAGAAATGTGAAAAATTCCTGGACCTCGCTGGGATTCGAACCCAGAGCCTCCCAATCGCTAGGAAAATTTAATGGATGTTTTTCAAGTTTTTATAGGTTGAGCACATGTGCCGGCTAGGTGTAAAAAATGTAAAAAAAAAATTATATTGAAAGAATATACTTACAGTCGATGTTATTTATAAAGATATGAAAAAATTGAAGTTATAGAATAAAATTGTAAAAATGGTATGAAAAACGTCGGCGCCAGGAAGATGACTGAATTATGAAGCAAGTGTGGAGTTATTTGTAGGGGGAGTTGACCTTTGATAGTTGTGAAGTTGGATGAAAGGCGGGAGAAATTTAAATATGTGTGGTTGTGGATATTCTATTGTGTCATTTAAAAGGTTATTGTTTACCTCTTTAAATCGTAGAAATGGGCTTTAGGATCCAGGACAAATTTATTTAAACGAAGAAAGAATTGTGAAAAATTCATGGACCTCGCTGGGATTCGAACCCAGAGCCTCCCAATCGCTAGCCGGGCGCTCTACCAATTGAGCCACGAGTTCCCGTTGAAGTCTATGAATCTTTCACAAGCCTTTTTACAAATCGTAACGAGTACACTCTCACAATTTGAGAGATAAATACTCAACGCTAACATTTGCGCAGTAAATTTTTTATTATTGTGAACTTTTTAAGCCGTCACACACACGTAGAATAATTATTTGGGATCCAACCTAAATGTTTAAATCGTAGAAATGGGCTTTAGGATCCAGGACAAATTTATTTAAACGAAGAAAGAATTGTGAAAAATTCATGGACCTCGCTGGGATTCGAACCCAGAGCCTACCAATCTCTAGCCGGGCGCTCTACCAATTGAGCCACGAGTTCCCGTTGAAGTCTATGAATCTTTCACAAGCCTTTTTACAAATCGTAACGAGTACACTCTCACAATTTGAGAGATAAATACTCAATGCTAACATTGCACAGTAAATATTATATTATTTTGAACTTTAAGCCGTCACACACACGTAGAATAATTATTTGAGATCCATCCTAAATGTTTTAAATCGTAGAAATAGGCTTTAGGATCCAAGAGAAATTTATTTAAACGAAGAAGAATGGACCTTTCCGATTTAAAGAGATAGAAGATATGCGTAATGGGGATCTGCGCATAGTAAGAACAACTGAGATCTATGACGTTTGATTCTAACAAAATTAGACGTAAAATGTAAGATAACTTTAAAAAATCTTATCGAAATAAGTTACAAAAGCTTTTATTGAAGGTAAAATGTCTAACGATGCAAATTTTCACTGAGAATACGGGTATTTTAATGACTACAATATTTTTGACGTTTCGTTTGACAGCCCAACTGGCAGTTGTTCGTGCCATTTTCTTACTATTTGCAGCGATAGAAAGAGATAGCCCTTAAATTGGAAAGGTCCATTGTGAAAAATTCCTGGACCTCGCTGGGATTCGAACCCAGGGCCTCTCAATCGCGACAATAGACCTTTTCAATTTAAAGAGATAGAAGATATGCGCAATGGGGATCTGCGCATAGTAAGAACAACTGAGATCTATGGCGTTTGTTTCTAAAAAAAAATAGACATAAAATGTGAGAAAAATCCATGACAACTTTAAAAATTTCTCGAAAGAAGTTACGAAAGCTTTTTTTGGAGCTAAAATGTCTAACGATACAAATTTTCACTGAGGTATTTTAATGAATGCAATATTTTTGACGTTTCGTTTGACAGCCCAACTGGCAGTTGTTCGCGCCATATTCTTACTATTTCACAAAAAAGATTAAGCTGATCCTTATTTTTGGATTAGCGAATTTTACTCTAATTTTAGCAGTTTATTTCTTAAAATATAGTCTAATCTAACCTAAGTAACTACCTTTTTTGATAATAAAATGAAGATTAAATTTTAAATATCGGGATAGAATAAAATTCACTAATCCAAAAATGAGCATTAGCTTAAACTTTTATGCGAATTTTGAATTATTATTAATCTAAATACATACCTACATATTTACTTATGCTGGAAACTGTATTGATTTTCTTTCCTATTATTCCCTTTCCCTTATTCTTTTTAAAACTTTACTATTATTAATTTGAAATGATTAGTTCTTTGACAATGCCATTTCCGTTTATCCGAGTTACACCAAAATCTAATGGGCTCTTTCCATTACAGAAAAACTCCGAAATACAAGGTTTCAAAATTTTCTGAATGATAGTATTTAAGTTAGAGTGGAGGATCCACACATACACACAGACATCATCGTGAAAATTCTAGGGACCTTAAAACGTGGTCATTTACCAAAATCTCGATATGCGATTTTTAGCACGATCCCTATACCTCCCTTACCAAGGGTAGCGGGAGGTAAAAATTACTTTCACCAGGACAATGCACCTGCTCACATAAGTGATTTCACAATGGGAAAACTGAAGGATTTTAAGTATGAATTTTTGGAATTTCCACCCTATACACTAGATTTAGCTCCCACTGGCTTCCACCTACTCCCAAATTTAAAATAAAATTGGGTGGAGAGCGTTTTGACTCAAATAAAGAAATGATAGCAGCCATAGATAGGTATTTTGCATGCCTTCCGGAATCCATTTATTGGAAAAACGTTGGACAAATTGCATTGAGCTTATGGGGGACTATGTAGAAAAATAAATGCGTTTTTGAACCTAAAAATACAGCCTTTCACTGCCAGGCCGAGAACTTTTCACCTTGCCCTTGTATATCTACGTCAACAGCAACAAAAAAATATTTACTTTTAAATTTTTCTGAAACTTCTAACAAAAAGAAAAATATATGTAAATAAATAACCACTTTACATTTCATACCGTCAACTTCTGAAACTATCTCGTCGCCTAAAAAACAAAACTTTTGCTACAGAAAACTTCACTCTAGAATCCTCAACTGTAGATATTGGTCCACATTTGTTAGGCCGAGCTTATTAATGTTGCATTGAAGTGTTACTCGAGAACCGTTCGTCCAGTTTGAAACGATCCCGAGCGCCTAAATAAATTCTAAACCGGCACAAGAGAACTTGAGAATATTTCTCCCTTGTTCTGAAACGTGTTTACACAGGAAGAGAGTCTGTTTGCAGCGGGAAATTGGAACAAATCAAATTAGTCTTGCTGTTTATGGAAGAATGACTATTGTTTTAATTTTGTAATATTTGTTATAAGGTGTACATACCGGTTTTCGCAGAGATAATTTTAAATCATGTGGTTATCTGTCTTAAGCAGATATAGGCGATGTGCACATTTTGAGCGTCAGCGCCTCTAACGGCTACATTGACATTTTTGGTTACCCAATCAATTTTGACATTTCGAGAAAGTGACACAATTTACAATTTTATTTTGAGTTGTTGCTATTGTGCATGAATATTATACATCATAGTATATTGAAATGAATAAAGAAAATATTTAAAATGCTATATATGTGATGTGACAATCAAAAAAGTCAAAATACCAGCGAAGGTACTGTGACAGAAAATATAATTTTTCTCATAATATATGTGATTTCTGTAAACCATTTTATGATACTGAGTTTTATATTATAATTTATAATATTAGTTAAATATTATAAGATGCAGAATACATGGAAATTGCGATTAAAAACATGGATGAATGGAAGAAGAAAATGTCTGCATATCACGATATCAGTGGATGATGTTAGCATATTTCTTTTATATTCGCAATAATTGACGAATATTCTTCATTGAAAATATACCAGGCTCTAAATGGAATCAGTTGCAAAAGCTCGGAATGGAGAATACACGAAAAATACAAACCATGTGAATTTTTACTTTTAACATTAACATTACATGTACAAAATATATAATAAATACACTAATTATGTTAAAAAATAGAGCTTCTATATGATACAACTGCAAGTATTATACAATTTTAAGGTAATTTTCTGCTTCTTTTATTATATTTTGTTCAAATTTTAACTTAAGAAACACATTTTTATATAATTCATTATTGCAATCAGACGACCATTGTTGGAATTTTATTCATACGATAAGTATCTTTTAGAATAAGAAAATATGTAAACCTATAACAATTTTTCATGTTAGTAGAAGATATCTTTTGAAAAGTTATTTTCTTACGCATATATTCATCATATAAGAAATTTATAAAATTTGATACTTCAATCGGTAATTTTGTCAGAATTATTACATCTCCCACTGCATCACATAATATTTGACGTCCTATCATTCGCATTCATTGCAAACATTTTATAAAATAGATATTTTAAAATTATTCTGACATAAAACATAACAAGGTAATGAGTAACCACTTTTGTCATTTTTGTCCGCTGTCGGCGCTGACTACTTTTGTGCACACCGCCTATAGCAATTTTTCAAATATTTTAAGAGAACAAATTTAAAGTTCAAATCTGATTTTTAAATTCTTTCTGCTAATCTACATAGTTGATAAGGTTATAATGAGCCTGTTTCATATTTTTCAAAAAGTATTTTAAATGAAAGTTTATGCAATATTTCTCTTATTAATAATTTTTTTTTATAATTTGTTGTTATTTTCGTAAATAAATAAATACGAATATTGGCGCCAAAAATAGTCATGAAAAACAACCCCCCACTCCTGTTTCGTAGAAGCACATACATTACGTAATTCACAGCCAATAGAAAAACAGTTTTTCCATCATTTTTTTTTTTTTAGATAAATAAACGTAGGCGATAGTTTGTCACATGTTAATATAACAAACTTCTAATTTGACATTTGACGCTGATATTTTTTATTATAAATCAGTAATAAATGGTAATAGACTATACTCAAGTAAGGCGGACAGTTTACCGAAAGTTGATAGCTGTATGGTTGCTGAATTTATATCAGAAAATGATTGTTTTACTGCTGCCGAAATAAGGTGCGTTAAAGAGTTAAGGTAAAATAAAATGTAAAAACCCAACCATCAGCTCTTCGACCTACTGCTTCCAGCCACAATTTTCTTTTCTTCGCATCTTTTGGCATATTTATAAATTCAATAGTAGGTTTGCTCCTGGCAGCATTTTTGCAAGAAAGCACAATAAGATACTGTAAATTACTCATTTTATATTGAATTTTTTATTATCTAACACGAACCAAACTCAAAAATTTGCCACTATTTGACAACTTTGACAATAGCACTTATCAAAGCACAAAGAATTATTGATACATAAAGGGACCAATTGAGGCGATGAAGATGTATGTGCTGTGACGTCACATTCTGTTTCAGATCACGTGATTTTTTTAAAATATCCAAATTTCAAAAATTAATTGTAAAATATCTAATGGATATTGGTTGATATTTTCAAATTCGATGCTATTTAAATAATGTTATCTTTTTAAATTTAATACTTAGAACGCATATAAAACTTCTTGCAACAGCCCTATTGATGTTCGATTAATATTAATAACTATTTTTCTTTGTTTTGGAATAAAAATAATCTAACTTCAAAATTTAATTTAAGTTTCAGAATAAAATATCGTGTTTTTTATTAGGCTGGAATTAAAAAATATGAAACCAAGTATTTTAATTCATTTAATTAAATTAAAAAATTGTTTCGATTTTCAAGTCCTCTTATTTTTGGGAATAGAGCAGGGAACAAGATTATCAAATCTGCATAAATATAAAATAAATTTAAATATTTATAATATTTGAAATTGTTTTTAAATAATCCCAGAGCTGTAAGTAATCCTAAATAAATATAATATTCATAACATAATAAATATTTAATCATTTGTATGAATATTCATCCCGGTATTAAAGCAAAGCTTTATAATTAAATAAAAGAGTAGCAAAATCTCAGACCTTCAATTCTTTGTATAAATAAATAACCGCGCCAACATCTGTCAAAAAACGAAAAAAATCTTTACATATTTCATTCTGCTTTCATATTCAAATCATCTCAGTCGGCATTGGATTTTCTTTTCACTTGCTCCATTGTTATTACGAATAAAAATAAAAACAATCTACAAAAGGAAAAACGACGCATAGCGACGAAAAAATTCAAAAAGACATGAGATTTATTTCTTTCAATCAGTCTGGGAAACTGACGAGGTGGATGAACTTTTACCTCACAAAAATAGTCGTGCATCTAGTGCTGCCCTCTCTTTATTAGGCCTCAAACTTTTCAATCCATTTTCGTACATTATTCGTTCGTTTAAATCCATTTAATAATTACCTAAAACTCTTCCCCGTTCAAATTTCCCGCCCATTTCTCCCCACTTTGAATCATCCACTTTCCACCAATCAGCAATCATTAACACGCGATCTTCTCTTGTCCATGGCGTGTTACACGCTGCGTATTGAAGTGGAGAGGGCATCCGTGTTATGATATACCGTGATGACGTCACGAGAGGCCGCGGGTCAAGGTCATTGGATCAAGGACAAGAAACGGGAGGAAACAAGAAGGGTAAAAATAGAAGGGATGTTAGTGAGATTAAAACGGGGGTGGATGTAATAGAGTTGCATTTTTACTAAAATTGTGCATGTTGGGAGCATTTTCGTAATTATATACATAGTTGCATGACAGCTAAAAATATGTGTAAGTTCATTTATTATAGTAGACCAGCGAGATTATATTGTAAAACCAAAAGTAATTAAATTGTGAAAAAATCTGATATGGCCAGCACGTTACCTTCCGTCAGTTCTATGTATTTTGTATAAATGTCACACAGAAAGTTCTTTGCAAAAGATTCTATTTCTTGTACATTACCTTAAGGCAGTTGTATGTATTTTATACAAATTCCATACAGAAAGTTTCTACCGAAAGATCCTATATATTTCCAGTAAAATTATAACGCAAACATACTGTCAACTGCACTTGACACTGATATCTTTCAATCAGAATTTTCTTAATATAGCAGCTGTTTCCAGAGTTATAGCATAGCAGGCTAATATATGATATTTAATTTCTTTATAATTTTTACCTCTCGCTAAGAGAGGTATTGTATTTATGCTAAAAATCGCATATCTAGATTTTAGTGAATAAGCACGTTTTAAGGTCCCTAGAATCCGATTATAACATTTTTACAATGATGTCCGTATGTGTGTGTGTGTGGATGTGTGTGTGTGTGTGTGTGTGTGTGTGTGTGTGTGTGTGTGTGTGTGTGTGTGTGTGTGTGTGTGTGTGTGTGTCTGTGTGTGTGTGTGTGTGTGTGTGTGTGTGTGTGTGTGTGTGTGTGTGTGTGTGTGTGTGTGTGTGTGTGTGTGTGTGTGTGTGGATGTGTGTGTGTGTGTGGATGTTGGATCCACGATTTCTCAAATACTATAGGACTTAAGACATTTTTAACTACGGATTCCTCAATCTAACAATAATGGGAAGAGTCGAGTCAGTTTTGGTAACAATTGGACAGCCGGAAGTAGTAGTTACAAGAAAAAAATCATCCAAATATTATTTATCGAAAATTTATGTAAATACTTATATTAAAGAACGTTAAAATCTTTATTCGATAAATATAAATTCATTATTATATCTTCTATAGATTTAGAGATAAAGAAATGCACAGTCAAAAATATTTGTATGCCACTGTCAAAAATATTTGTACATTATGAAGATTATGTAAATAAATAAAAAGTCAACAACGCAAAAGAATATATCTAAAAAAGTATATAAAAGGAATTTGCGAAAAAATGATGAATAAAAGAAAGAGAAAACGAAAGTAGAAAAAAAAAATTCAGGATATTGAATATAAAGAAAATGTATGTATTGTACATAATTTATATTAAAACAATTATTTTGTAGTGAGACATGAATACATATTTGTATTTAAAAATATTTTTCGTTTTATGCGTACAACCAGATAAAATAGATAGGTTATGTGCTGGCCACATCAGATTTTTTAACTTTATATCCATTTAATATGAAGTATAAAATGCAGTCAAATTGTACAGAGTATAAAATATTCTTTAATATTTATAATAACATTATTAAATGTGAAAAAATGATATTTAACATCGTTTTTTCAAGAAAAACAGTGAAAATCTTCAATTGAGGGCAGGGCCGATCCTAACCTATCAGCCGCCTTTGTTCTTATATAAAAATGACGCCCCCCCCCCATTTTATTTTTTTAGGTATTTAAGCCATTCATATTGCAGAGAAAAGGGAATAGTTTTGAGCTCTCTGGCTAAAATTGGAGACAAGAGACAAGTTTACTTAAAACTGGCGCTGGTGCGAGCACTATCTGCTGAATGGTTTAAATGGAACAGGGCATAGTTCTAAACAATAGCACACAAAGAATTAGAAATAAAATCATCTACCTAATACTATGTTAAAAACAAGTTTAGTGAATTAGGCGCATAATTTAATTATTTACAAGTTTTATATGAAACATTTTTATCTAAAATTAATTGGTAACTTTTACGCAACGGAAAACTGCTTTCCAATGTTAAACGGCTATGGCCCGTTTTTTGATTAACAATTGTGGGCCCTATTCACTTGGTGGATTCGGTTTTTTAAACAAATACGAGAAGAACATGGAGACTGTCATAACTTAATTGCTGAAATATAACCAATAATGCCAAGCGAATGCCAGTTTCACGGCGCACAGGTGTCTTGTTGAGTATTGCTCTACCGATATTTTAATCTTGTTTTTGAAGCATTTACACAGATGTCTGTACATATCAAAACTAATTTTCAGGTAATTTAAACTTACATTTATGAATTACTTACTTAAACCTAAACAAAAACCATAAACCTAATTTTCATTTGTAAATGCACCTTAAGTCAGTGATATAACTCGAAGTCATGAATAATAATGCGTGTCTAATTAGAGATACAGTGTGTTCAAAAAAATTCCTAACTCGGAGTAGGCTATGAACAGAGAAACTTACGTCTCATCATTTTTCAGTTCAAAAGTCAAGTTGTCAAAATTGATCTTGTAATGTAATTTTAAGGAGAAAAGACAATAAAGAAGGATACAGTATATTGACTTCCGCTGTTGTCTAATTTGTTTCTATTTCTAAAATAAGAGTCAAGAAGAAAAGCTCTGATTTCTTTAGATAACATTTTTGACAATATCTCATGTCAAAGTGCCATTTAATTAAATATTTTTAAATAGATATACGTTTCTTTAGTCATAGCCTACTCCGAGTCAGGAATTTTTTTGAACACGCGGTACTACTTGTATTGTGATAAGGCCTTTGGGGCAATTTTCAAATTGATTTCAGGTTTACCCAAATCTTTTGTCGAGAATATTACAATAAAATCACTTCTGCGCATTAAAATGATCTTATCACCTTTTATAATCCTCCCATAATTGCATCCAAGACTACAATATCCAATATTAAAACCCGAACATAATCTTCTACGTTTTGCTCTCCAATATTGTATTCTATATCAATCTCGTGCCTGCAGCCTCCAGTTCAGGTTAGGTTGAAAGATGCAGTGACCCGTGACTGATCCTGCTGTGCCCCTGTGCTTTCGCTACCCCCTGCACCCCTCTCCACCTGGCGCACCTGATTTTCACCCCTCTCGCCCTCTCCGTTTCAGTAACGGTCTGATGACTAGCGAGAAGGGAGGGTCGATATGTGGTGGAATACCATCCTGCGTAGTAAAATGAGAAAGAATTGGGGGTATGGAGGATATTGAAAGTGTGTTATTTTTACCTCTCGCTAAGAGAGGTATTGGATTCATGCTAAAAAACGCATATTCAGATTCGCGTGTGCGTGTGCGTGTGCGTGCGTGTGTGTGTGTGTGTGTGTGTGTGTGTGTGTGTGTGTGTGTGTGTGTGTGTGCGTGCGTGCGTGCGTGCGTGCGTGCGTGTGTGTGTGTGTGTTGGATCCTCGATTTCTCAAATTCTATAAGACTTAAGACATTTTTAACTACGGATTCCTCAATCTAACAATAATGGGAAGAGTTTATTAAGTTTTGGTAACAATTGGACAACCGGAAGTAGTAGTTACAAGAAAAAAATTATCTAAATATTATTTATCGAAAATTTAAGTAAATATATATCATCATCACGGCTTATTACCCATTGCTGGGTGTGCCAATCTGCTTTGTACACAGATGCGGTAAATGATGAAATATTTGCACCGTGCGGGCGCTTACCAGGCGTCACCTCACGGGCACTCATTGCTGGCGTGGAGAGTGCACCACAGGGGTCAGTTTTGTGCCATTTAAAATTTAAGTAAATGCTTATATTAAAGAACGTTAAATTCTTTATACGATAAATATAAATTCATTATTATATCTTCTATAGATTTAGAGATAAAGAAATGCATATAAAATAATTTGATGTAAAAATTCTCAGATCAAACTACTTCAAGGCAAGAAATTCAAATGTTTGTAACTGACATATAAATGTCACTGTCAAAAATATTTGTATGCCACTGTCAAAAATATTTGTACATCATTATGAAGATTATGAAAATAAAAAAAATGTTAACAACGCAAAAGAATATACGTAAAAAAGAATATAAAAGGAATTTGCGAAAAAATGACGAATATATAAAGAAAAAGAAAAGGAAAGTATAAAAAGAAAATTTCAGGATATTGAATATAAAGAAAATGTATGTATTGAACATAATTTATATTAAGATATCCCATAGATTTTGCAAATATATGAGAGAATTATTTTGTAGTGAGACATGAATATATGTATTTGTATTTAAAAATATTTTTCGTTTTATGCGTACAACCAGGTAAAATATCTGGCGAGAGGTTATGTGCTGGCCACATCAGATTTTTATAATAACATTAATGTCAAAAAAATAACATTTAATAGTTATTTATGATATAAGTGTTAAAAGTGACATTTTATTTTGTGAGAAGGAAGTTTGGAACACGACGCGAAGCGGAGTGATCCAAAACTTCGAACAAAATAAAATCACTTTTAACACGTATATCATACACTATTTTTTCTACAAACACATTTATTTCATTTAAATTTGTATTTGTAAAAAAAAATTGACATATGTCAAACATGTCGATTTGTTGTTCCATTCGTCATTACCAAGGTATTTTACTTTTAACACTAGAATGAAAATATATTTTTAATTGATGTATGCCGTGTTAAAAATTCAATTTTTAATAGTGTCTGTAGAAAAAGGTATTTGTCAAAGAAAATCTATTTTGAGCTTCTAGTAAAGTGCCATTTTCGGTTATCCGATTTACACCAAAATCTAATGGGCTCTTTCCATTACAGAAAAAGTTCGAAATACAAGGTTTCAAAATTTTCTGAACTATAGTATTTGAGTTAGAGTGGAGGATCCACACACACATACACACAGACATCATCGTGAAAATGTTGAAATTGGATTGTAGGGACCTTAAAACGTGGTCATTTATCAAAATCTCGATATGCGATTTTTAGCACGATCCCTATACCTCCCTTACCAAGGGTAGGCGGGAGGTAAAAACAATCTCTGGAATTCACTCTCGTTCTATGAAATGTTAAATGCGCCTTGAAATTATTATAATATTACTTTAAAATCTGGACTGCTAAATCCTCAATTTAACTCCTCATTCACTCCCTAATCTGCTTGATTCTAAATCCGTGCAACCCCAATTAACCCCTAATTCACCATCCATTTCATCAGGAACCCTGACCCTCTTTCACCTGTCTGCCCCTGCCAAGACGAACGCCTATGTATAGGTGTACCGTGCAAACTTCAGTAACACGATTAGCGTGTGATTCGTGTAGTCGATGCGGAACATCTTACTACAAACTCGATGTAATCTAGTTAGGCCAAGTGACCTTCAAGACCAGGTGACCTGGCCCTGGATCTGGATGGAAAGTCGAAAGTCGGAGATTATGATGGTTGAAAAGGGGATTATAATTTGAACTTGGGGCTTTATAATATATTACGAAGGTCACTTGAGAAGCTCGCGGCCTAACAATAAAAACAGTATTGGGTTGAGCTTATTTCAAAATGGGCTACGTGAACTTCAATGAACAATGGAAAAAATTAACACTACATAGGTTTCACAAAATTTAAAAGATTCTTTATTGCAATTTCAGCGTTACTGCCATCATAAGAAGAATTGACCTTTTTCACTGAAATTGCGACATCTATTGGTTTATTCCTGAACTAAAAAGTATTTTAGCGTTGAATGTAAGGGGGGCAGAGGGGCAGAAGTCACAAGGTTATATATGTCAATTTTCACTGTCAGCTGACACTGTTTGTAAATATGAACCACGGATCACCTCAACTACAGATAGGATAGTTATTGTATTTTTCGAAATATTAAATAATGACATCTACAGATTGCTTCCATGAACTAACGCACACTGTGATGGCTTGGTCGGCTTGGTAGTTTGTGACATAGGAGACATGTCATGTGTAGATAAATTGAAATTTTGAATTTTTAAAATAAAAGATAAGAAAATTGCGTATAAGAACATAAATATATTTTAAATAATCACAAAACAACTATAAATTCATTTCTAAATAAATTTAAAATTACTCGTCAGATAAACATACACTTCTATTTTAATATTTGTTTATATGTAAGATAAAAGGATCATTAAATATAAAAGTAAATGTCTATTTGATTCTTTGCACTGCACTTTATATCAAACAGCACAACGAATGTTCTTCAACTTATTGAATTTCAATTCCATATTACGTCAAAAAATAAACACAGTTTATACACTTTAAAACTGGAGAAATCACGAAATAAATCACTATTGGTAATATAACTAAAACAAATTGAATTACAAAATAATTAAAGATGTTAAAGAATATGTTAAATGACATGTATGATGACTTATGTGACTTTACAATTCAAAATAATGCAAAATGTTTTGAACTAAAAGGTGACTTAATCCATTTTCTAAAAATTTATGTACTGTCGCGCCTCTACAGTTTGCTTCCTGGAACTATGATAGTGTTTTGGCACATTCATTTAGCTGTCCGGTGCCTGATATGAACACTACGGTGTGTAAATAGGGAGTTTCTGCAAAGCGTTTTTCCGAAAGACGTATAGCATGCTAACGTCTAGGCAATATCATATTTGTTACTTGTCGTACGTGAAATTTGAAGACGTAATACGTCCGTCAGGGGTAAAAGACGGGCCAGTTGACGTACGGCGCGAGCAGACACGTGACTCGAGCGACCTTGACGTGCGGGAAATCAGCTGATTTGTGTGCGCATGTCATTTTGACAAGAATAATGTCACGTTGACAAGACCAATGTTTTGATTTATTTTAATTTTGAACTGCTTTAATGTTATTATTTTATAATTTTCAGGCAGTAAAACATGAAATAATAAATAATAACATTTTAGCAGTTAAAAAACAAAATAAATCAAAACATTCGTCTTGTCAACGTGGCATTGTTCTTGTCAAAATGACATGCGCACACAAATCAGCTGATTCCAAGCACGTCAAAGTCGCTCGAGTCACGTGCTTGCAATCAGCCGATCTGTGTGCGCATGTCATTTTGACAAGAACAATGTCACGTTGACAATACCAATGTAGCTGTGTGCGTTAGGTGAATGGTTGTGTTTCGGATGGACACCAAACTTATAAAAGAGACTCCCATGGCAACTTTGAGAGCCCGTGAGGTAACCGAAACCTGCAAATAAAAGGAGATTGGTACGCGCAGAAATGGGTAATAAGCCATAATGTTACATTTAATTATTTAAAATACGTGTATCTCCAGTACACGCTGAGATAATATGAAAAAAAATCTGATGTGGCCAGCACATAACCTCTCGCCAGATATTTTACCTGGTTGTACTCATTAAACGAAAAATATTTTTAAATACAAATACATATATTCATGTCTCACTACAAAATAATTCTCACATATATTTGTAAAATTTATGGGATAGTTTAATATAAATTATGTACAATACATACATTCAATATCCTGAAATTTTCTTTTTGAATTTCTTGCTTTGAAGTAGTTTGATCTGAGAATTTTTACATCAAATTATTTTATATGCATTTCTTTATCTCTAAATCTATAGAAGATATAATAATAAATTTATATTTATCGAACAAAGAATTTAACGTTCTTTAATATAAGTATTTACATAAATTTTCGATAAATAATATTTAGATGATTTTTTTCTTGTAACTACTACTTCCGGTTGTCCAATTGGTACCAAAACTTAATCAACTTTTCCCATTATTGTTAGATTGAGGAATCCGTAGTTAAAAATGTCTTAAGTCTTATAGTATTTGAGAAATCGTAGATCCAACATCCACACACATCCACATACACATCCACACACACATACGGACATCATCGTAAAAATGTTATAATCAGATTCTAGAGACCTTAAAACGTGCTTATTCACTAAAATCTGGATATGCGATTTTTAGCATTAATACAATACCTCTCTTAGCGAGAGGTAAAAATTAAAGATTATTAAATTTTCTACAGATTTGCATTAATACTTTTTCTACATATAGGGATAAATTTAAAAAATTATCTATAATTTAAATCCTGGAGCCTACGCTTTAAACAAACAATACTGCTTGGCAGTTATTCAATTGTATGTAACTGACAGATAAATGTCACTGTCAAAGAACTAATCTTTTCAAATTAATTAGTAACGTTTTAAAAAGAAAAATGTAAATAGAACAATAAGAAAGGAAATCAATACAGTTTCCAGCATATGTAAATATGTAGGTTTGTTTTTAGATTGTTAAAAATTAACGATTCGCCAAAAATATTAAGCTAATTCTCATTTATGGATTAGTGATTTCTATTTTATCCAGCTATTTAAAACTTAATCTTCACTTTATTATCAAAAATGTAGTTACTTGTATTAGATTAGACTATATTTTAAGAAATAAACTGCTAAAATTCGAGTAAAATTCGCTAATCCAAAAATAAGTAAATAAATAAATAAATCTATCATCACGGCTTATTACCCATTGCTAGGTATGCCAATCTGCTTTGTACACAAATATCGGTAATGATCAAATATTTGCACCGTGCGGGCACTTACCAGGCGTCACCTCATGGGCACTAATTGCTATGGCGGAGAGTGCACCACAGGTGTCAATTTTGTGTCATTTAAAATTGGAAATATTTCGCGTTGGTCAGGCTTGAACCCGGTTCCCCAGATTCGCGACCTGACACTCAGGCACGCGGCTACGAGACCTCATGGGGTCTCAAAAATAAAGATTATAGCTTAATCTTTTTTGTGACTCGGGCGGTACATGGCGGGAGGTATTGTGTTGGCCACACCAGATTTTTTTTATTGTTTTTCTAAATACTCTCTTTTTAACTCAACACATTTATGCATTCGATAAGAACAATCGTTAAAGCAAGAAATCCATTCTTCTTGAGACACTTCAGAGAGTATGTTTTCGAAGGCTTCAACCGCTTCATTTGCACTTATATCGGAAACCACAGATTACTTCCTTTAATTTAGGAAATTTAGGACTGTGTGGTGGGTGCTCCAGAAATTCCACCTTTGATTCTTTTAAATAGGCTTTAGTTTGCACAGCATATATGAGGATACATTGTCCTGATGCAATACTAGTTTACTCCTAGGCCTATTGTCACGCACTTTTTAAAACACCCGTGGCAAACAAATTGTTATGTACCAATTAGAAGTTACTGTTTTCCTGTCTTCTAATGCAATATTGACAGTAGGACCGGATTTTGAGAAAAAGGAGGCAATCATTTTTGTACCAACACTTCGAACCCGTTTAACTTTGATAGAATTGGGGTCTGTTGGAAGGTCTTTCCATTGAGCTGATTGTTGTTTTGTTTCAGGTTTAAATGCATACATCCATGATGCATAACCTGTTACAATATCATTCACTGCTTTAGATTTATACTATTATTCACGACAGATAACTATTTAAGGTCATTTGTTCGGAGAAAGAATACACATCACTTCATAGCAGTAGCTTAGCAACATTTTGTATTAGAAAGAGAAAGATTATTTGACCTATGTCTATTTAATTTATGTGGTGTGACAGATATACGTAAATAGTGGCGTTATTTTCTAACACACTATAAATAATAATATTTGTCGTAGAATTACAGATACCTAATTATGTACTACACTGCCCTCTGTGCTAATATTTACCCAGTGGCGTTGACGTTTAAATCAAATTATTATTCCCTGGTTTATAAGTTAAGTCTGTTTTTTTTTAATTTTGCAAAAGGCATTATTTAGACAGAAACATAATTTTCAACTGAATTACTCTTAGTTTTTCAGTTAAAATGTCTCCATAAATATTTCATGTTGTACGCCTATACATACGAAATGCAATGAAGTTATCTGCAAGTAATATTATATCAGACGGCTCACAAATGACCTTGAATAGTCATCTTTCGTGAATATTAGTTTACCTTCGTTGTACTTTTTAAATGTTTTAATGCACCATTCCACACGATGTTGCTTTTGACCATCATTTAAATTATGAGGTATCCAACGGTAACAAAATTTCCTGCTTTTTAGATGATCGAGCAAAATTTTATTTATAGCGGTCATTCCAATGCCCAAAGTAGCCCGTATAATTCTATATGTGCCACGGTTGTCTTCTTTAATCATTTTACGAATAACAGCTATGTTTTCATTCGTAACTGCAGAAATTGGCCGAAATCGTAAAATTTCAAGGCTAGGAGATTTTTTCTTGTTAACGGCATTTTCAGTACGACATGCGTACTTTAAAACTGAATGGAAAATTACTGATAACAAATAACGAATTGTAAAGGCCCATTCAGAATAAAAAAATAAGCGGTAGTGTAAAGGTGCATTCACAATGAGATAACACTACCAATGCCGATACCGATACTCTTACCACTAATTCTACCACTAACTGATTTTGTTGCCGTTGCCTTTTGCCATTCACAATAAGGAAGACTTACCGATGCCGTTACTACTAAACATAACCTTTCTAGTGGGTAATTTATTTACTATCACCAATAATATATAAAGTTTCACTAATGAATCCATTAATAGCTGGAACTATAGGACTTGCGCTTGGTATGTTATACTAAAGAAGTAAAAATCGTCGACGTTTGTGGACAAGACCAATAAACTTGAACAGAGATCAGAAAGGAGATTATGAACATCTTATTCAAGAGGTGAGGTTGTCAGACACATTTGTTTTTCAATTATACTCGAATGAGTACAATTTCATTCGAAGATTCATATTTTTTGGAATGGTTTTCCAAGCCTGTTCTTTAATATTCAGGTTTCGAAAGCCAGTTATCCTTTTGTCCCATATTACAGGTTGTGATTCTATTAATATTATTAACTTTTCGTCCATTTACAAAGCAAAATTCAGTACGCCACCGTCACAAAGCATAAACATAAAATATAACCTAGAAGAATATAACCCTAAATACACGCTGTTCGCTATCTATTCAAGTCCGACTATGCCCGAGTAGTAGCGCGGTAACCCGAAGTAGAGGTAAAAGTTTGGCTGTACCAAACATTTGTCTCTTTACCGATACTCTTACCACTGCCACTCCCGATACCTCTTCATTGTGAATAGCATCATATAAAATGGGTTAAATAAATAAGTAGAAAAATTATCGGCAAAAATTAGTGGCATCGGTAATGAAACCTCACTGTGAATGAGGCTTAAGAATTAGTGGCATCGGTAGCGTAAGAAATTTATAGTAAAAATTATTTCCGTTCACAATGAAAAATTATTGAAATTATAGTTTCTAGGAGTTTTTTAGTGCAAGGTTGACAGTTATAACTGTCATTTTATTTTTGCACAAAAAGGAACTGACAGATGATGATTTATTAATTAGACTTATCCACAAGCACTCCATTGTGTGAGTTAAGCGAAGAGATTAAGGGAATTTAAAATTAATTCAAAAAAAGAAAATGCGTGGGCACAAATTGCCTTTGAAGTAAGCAAAAATGTGTTCACTTTTAATTGTGCAAACTGTATTAATAAGTCTGTTTGTTTATATAGCGCAACGTCTGAGGCACACCATAAATGATCCTTTTTCTATTGCTCATTTTATCTGATAAAATCAGAAATCAATGTCAATAAACGTCAAAACTGTCAAAAAAATAAGCGGTAGCGTAGTGGCAACGTAGAAGTTTGGAGTATGCAAACTCCTACCGCTGCCATTGCCACTGCGCTACTACTAATTTTCTTAATTTTTGGATGTGAACGAATACATTTGCTACAACGCATTCAATCTTTTACCCAGGCCACTACCACTCCCACTAATTCTACCACTACGTTAATTTTTTTGTTGTGAATGATACTTAACAAGAACTGCCATGCTACCTAAGGATGTACTTTTGTTTTGCCACGCATTTATTTTTCGTAGCAATCTTGGTTATATTTGTTTGCAGAAACTTTCTGTGCTACCCACGTAACAGAAAATGAAAATATATAAACCATTCTCTCATTTCTAGTTTAGTTTGTTATTTTTGTAAAACCTGATTCCCGTATGATAAAAAATGAAAAAGTGGATACGGGCTGGGATTGAAAGTAATGTTGTAATGCAACAAGGAATACGGAACTATGTTTGCACTTCGTTGCAATGCAACGAATACTGTTAGCGCTACAGTTCCTAATTAAATACGTAAAGCTTGCACAGTCTATTTTGCTATTCTATGTTAGTAGTTTAATATTTCTATTTCATAAATATGTTAGTAAAATGTAATACAGTATTGTTGGTTTTAGATTTGTATATATTATAACAATAATTTGTTCTGCAAATTTACATATTGTGGTGGGAGGAAATATAAAATGTCCGTAGGGAATTAGAAAATATTTTTATTTTGTTAATGTTATAAAATAAACTAATGTAAATTATACTTTATTTTATTACAGTTTGGTATAAGTATATTTACATAAATAAATACATACTGAGTGGCGATAGAACTCTGATACATAGGCATTTTTCCCTGTTTCGAAAATAGAATGACATATTCTACCAAAGATGTCCAATCAAAATCATGTGTATCATGAACGATTTAACAAATTGGCATACATTTATCTCTCTTATTTGTAAAGACTACAAACGTGTGTAATATGGATGAAAGGATGGATGTAACACGCTTGTCTTTCAAAAATTCACATTGTTTCGACTACGCTAGTCCAGGAACGTAACAACGGGGGGGGGGGGGGGTCCACGGCCCACCTCATTTATGTGTTGGCCCACCGGCTGGCACACCCAAATTTTTTAAGATATTTAGTTTATTTTATAAAAGAGATAATCAGTTTAGGACGTCTAACAATAAATACAATTTGTGTGAATGTAAAACGTACATATTGCATAATAAACATTTGAAATTGTATGTGAGCCTACTGCCAAAAAATAAGATGGATAGTGTGTCTGTCCGTTGACAAAAAATTCTGAAGCAACACTGCTATAGCAAGTAATAATTGCCAACATTGAATAAAACGTGACACGTTACATTTGTTTCTATTGACGCATTGATAAGAAATTTCAACAATGTTGCTAAGATTTTACAACTTTCTTACCGAAATGAGATGAATATTGATTAATATGTAGCTAATTAATTTGGCGGATGATACCATATTGGCCACGCCAGATTTTTGTACTATGGAATTGTAAGAAAAGTGGACTAATAACAGATATAATACCAACTCTTTCTGATGAATTCACAAAACTGAAATTATTAACTTACGAGCCCCATACGTTGTAATATTTCGTTTTACAAAAATTAAACTATGTTTAATTAGCGTTTACAACAAAATATATATGGAATATAGTAAATTGATAATTCTTTATTACATTTACCAACATTGAAATAAAATAAAATTATATAAAAACTAGATTTTTGCTCTAGACAGACAATGACGAATTAATATGACGAGAGGTTTGTATCTAAAACCAAAATTTGGAAATCGATTACGACATTTCAATAAAGATTAGCTTGCGATTTTAAATTGTTGAATTATAGTATGTATTTGTATAAAATCAGATGCACAAGCTCGGAAAAGAAAATACACGAAAAATACGAATCATGTGAATTTCTACATTTAACATTAACATTACATGTACAAAATCTATAATAAATAGACGAATTATGTCAAAAATAGACTTCTATTTCATACAACTGCAAGTATTATACAATTTTAAAACAATTTTCTGCTTCTTGTATTATATCTTGTTCAAATATTAACTTAAGAAACACATTTTTATATAATTCATTATTGCAATCAGACGACCATTGTTGGAATTTTATTCGTATCATAAGTATCTTTTACAATGAGAAAATATGTATACCTAAAAGAATTTTTCATGTTGGTAGAAGATATCTGTTGAAAAGTTATTTTCTTATACATCTGTTCCTCATATAATCTTCTAGGAAATTTGTAAAATTTGATACTTCAATCGGTAATTTTGTAAGAATTATTACATCCCCGACTGCATCACATAATATTTGACGTTCTATCATTCGCATTCATTGCAAATATTTTATAAAATAAAAATTACAAAATTATTCTGACATAATACATAACCTTGCTATGTTTCAATGAGTAACCATTTTATCATTTTTGTCCGCTGTCGGCGCTGACTACTTTTGTGCACACCGCCTATTGCTACTGCATTTAATTATTAGAAAAATATGTGGAACGACTCGTCAATTTACGGGGTTGAAAAAATGCTAAAAAAAATATGCGATTTCGAGAAAAAGTTATTAAGAAATATTGTAGCTCTCGACGTTTCGACGAGTTATATTACTGGTTAAATTTAATGTACTGTTACACCATGTATATAACTAGTAACCATAATAATGCAATAATGTTGCATTTTAGCTGAAACTCACAGTATATTATGTACATGATTTTTATTTAAAAAAATCTGATGTGGCCAGCACATTACCTTCCGTCAGTTCTATGTATTTTGTACAAATTTCATACGGAAAGTTGCTTGCTAAATTAAATATTCTATTTCTTGTACATTACCTTCCGGCAGCTGCATGTATTTTAAGCAAATTTCATACTGAAAATTTATGTCTTAAATTATTATTTTGTGACGTTTTCTATATACAGTGTAATGTATCTGCAGAAATAAAAAATTTATTATTCTTATTTCTTGTACATTACCTTAAAGCAGTTGTATGTATTTTATACAAATTTTATACAGAAAGCAAGAGATCCTATATTTCCAATAAAATTATAAGAAAAACACACTATGTCAATTTCACTTGACAATGACATCTTTCAATCAGAATTTTCTTTATATATAGTAGCTGTTTTCATAGCTATAGCTACTTTATGAAATTTAATTTCTTTATAATTTTTTAACTCTATATCCATTTAATATTAAGTATAAAATGCAGTCAAATCGTATAGAGAATAAAATATTCTTTAATATTTATAATAACATTAAATGTGAAAAAATGATATTTAACATAGTTTTTTCAAGAAAAACTGTTAAAATCTTCAAATGATGCTACTTCCGGTTGACCAATTGTAACCAAAATCTAATCAGCTCTTCATATGGATGTAACGAAGAAGTATACGAAAAATTATAATTTTTGAAACTGTAGTATTAGAGTTATCGCAGACGAAAATTTTGTTACACACACACACACACACATCCACACACACACACATCCACACACACGCGCACACACACACACATACAGACATCATCGTAAAAATAGTAAATTCGTATTCTAGGGACCCTAAAACGTGCTTATTGATTAAAAAGTCATCATCGAATTTTTTGACCAAAGACAATACCTTCCTTACCTAAAGGTGACGGAAGGTAAAAAATCTGGTGTGGCCAACACAATACCTCCCGCCATTTACAGCCCGAGTAACAAAAAAGATAAAGTTAATTTTTAGATTAGCAAATTTTACTCTAATTTTGACAGTTTATTTCTTAAAATATAGTATAATCTCATACAAGTAACTACCTTTCTTTTAAACCCCTCAACAGGATTAAATCCCAATAACACAGTAGGTTCACATTCACACACATCCATGCCTTAGTGGGATTCGAACCCAGAGCCCCGAGCGCACTTATGACTTATGAGGCGTTGCTCTAAACATTGAGCCACCGAAGATATAATAAAATGAAGATTAAATTTTAAATACCGGGATAGAATAGAATTCACTAATTCAAAAATGAGGATTAGCTTAAACATTTTTGTGAATCGTTAATTTTTATTAATCTAAATACATATATATATATATATATATATATATATATATATATATATATATATATATATATATATATATATAAATGATTTGTTCTTTGATAGTGACATTTATCTGTCACTTACATACATTTGAATAACTGCGTTTTGTTTGTTTTAAGCGTAGGCTCTGGGATTTAAATTATAATTTTATTTTATCCGTAAAATATATAGAAAAAGTATTAATGCATAATTTAATAATCTTTAATTTTTATAACATTAATCTCGAAAAAATAAAATTTAAAGGTATTTTTCGATGAAAAACTATTTTGAGCTTCTAGTAAAGTGCCATTTCCGGTTATCCGATTTACACCAAAATCTAATGGGCTCTTTCCATTACAGAAAAAGTTCGAAATACAAGGTTTCTAAATTTTCTGAATGATAGTATTTGAGTTAGTGGAAGATCCACACACACATACACACCGACATCATCGTGAAAATGTTAAAATTGGATTCTAGGGACCTTAAAACGTGGTCATTTAGCAAAATCTCGATATGCGATTTTTAGCACGATCCCTATACCTCCCTTACCAAGGGTAGCGGGAGGTAAAAGAAATAGTTGCTGGGATGTCGAATTACCCCATTATACCAGTTCAGGGTTAAGACAGCAAGACAGGTAAAAATTCATTCACTTCAGAGATTGGGTTGACATTCTGGTAAACTCGATAAATTTTTCATAAAATCTTCTCATTTAATGTTAATATATTAAATTCCAGAAGTTCCTCCACATTCTTTTAAACAAACCCTCATCACATCTTATTGTACATAACCTAACTTATGTATGTTTTATCTGTTTCAGTGTGCAGTTTCGTAGTACACAAGCGATGCCACGAATACGTAACGTTCACGTGTCCGGGGGCCGACAAGGGCGCAGACTCGGACGTAAGTGTCGCGCGGGGTCCTACATATACTACTGACACGATACGATACACTATAACACATACACTACACACAATATATGCATGCAGAATACAGTGCGCGGTTGAATATCGTCAGAAAAATATGTGAAGGATAAACAACAAGATCATGGGAGAAAAGAAATGTGAAAATGTGGAATAGAAACACGAGTACACAAGGAGCGTATCACTATATTTTGAGTAAATTTTATGAGTAAGAAAAATAATAATTTATTATTTAAAATATGTACTAAGTATTCTACACACTACTGCTTAAAAGTACAAGGAGTGTACACTGAAATGCCCTTATTTTTTGTTTTTATTAAATAATAGGTAATGCATTTTTTAAAGAAAATATATAAAATGTAACTCTTTCGAGATAAATTATAGTTATTAACGTCATAAGGCTGATATGAAGCAAATAACAGATGAGGTTGAATATTGTAAAATCGAGGCGATAGATAGAAACACTTGCTTTTAATAATTGTACTGTAAATGACGGTCTTGGCTGTTTTGATGCATATATTGGTTGAGCATAGAGCACTGTTAAAGCACATTTAACAGTATGGTATTATGAAAAACTAGTTTTTTAATACAAATTTTATTAAACTTATTTCAAAAATAATGTAAAAATTTAAGGGCATATAGTACTGACCAAAATGAGTAAATAGTTATTAACGTCATAAGGCTGATATGTAGCAAATAACAGATGAGGTTGAATGTTGTAAAATCGAGGCGATAGCCGAGATTTTATAATCAACCGTGTCTGTTATTTGTATATCAGCCGTGTGACGTTCAGTATTTTTCATAATAACATAAAATATCTTCTTAAAATTCTATTTTCTATGGCATATTGACAGGTGACAGCTCTTCATGACAATTTCATGATGCTGAGATTTTTTTTAGGAACACATGATTTTTAATAATTGTACTGTTATAAAAAATAACGGCCGTGGCTGTTTTCATGCATATATCGGTTGAGCATACAGTACTGTTAAAGCACATTAGCAGTATGGTATTATGAAAAAAGCTTAATCAACATGGGTCCGATCTTCCATAGTTTCCGAGATTTGATGCAGTGAAAAATGAGTTTTTACGGGGTTTATGTCTGCTATCTCGAAAACTATAAGAGTTACGACTTTGATTAAATGGGATTTTTTGTTTACCTTTTAGAGGTCATCTTAGATGTGCTTTTGTTTTTTTTTAAATCAAATAATTGTACTACGTTAAATGTTGTGGCTACCTTGGTCAATATTTAAATTTCAAATAACTTCGTAACTATTAGAAATTGAGAAAAATGTTTCATATAAAATTTTATTGTTTTTTTATAGTCTATTTACTGACATAGACAAAATTTGGTTCGATCACTATCTTTGTCAGTTTTTTTTCGATTTTTTGCTTTTCTCGGAAGCAGTTGAAGATCAGTCCTATGTTGATAAAGCTTTTTTACTTATTTTGGTCAGTACTATATGCCCTTAAATTTTTTTACAATATTTTTGAAATACCCTGTATAACCTAGCCCTTTTAATAATAAATTTTAATTTTAGTGAAATACCTAATGGTAGAAAAATACTAAAATATAATATTTTGAATTAATTTAAAAATCATGGCTTTCTTGATAAATGATAATTATTTAAAAATAGAGGTCCTTTAAATAAGTTCCATTTCTGTAATTGGTTTACATTATTTATTTTATATTATATTTATTTATATTAAAATATTGACATTCGTTCGTATAACATTCTGTATAAGGTGGGCAATTTATGAGTAGTAGTGTATCAGAATACGCATACAGGGTGTTCATTTTAAATGGCCCATTGCTATCACGAGAACTGTAAGAACTACAAAGACGGTTCAATGGGCAAACAATTTCTATTTCACAAGACAAATTTAAAGAAAAGAAAAATTTTCTTGGACCAGTGGTTTTCAAAATACGGAACCTAATTTTTAAATTTTAAATGAGAACATATATTTTTTATTTACTCATTCGTTAGAGTATTTAATTCTGAATTCGGTGATACAATATCTGTATTCTTTTACATTACGATTTTTTTGAGAAACATGCATGTAAAGTTTCATTTTAATTTGATTAAAATATGGCTATAATAAGAGTGTCATGAACATGAAAAACGAATACGTGTTAATTTTTTACATAGAATTAGAATGCCATGAAAGAAATACGTGAATATTTTGTTTGTGTTGACATTTATGATCAATTACAAGAACAAAACATTCACTTCTTTCGGTCAGGGCACTCTAATTCTATGTGATAAAATTAACATGTATTAATTTTTTCCATTCGTGGCACTCTTATTATAGCCATATTTTAATCAAATTAGTGTAAAACTTTACATGCATTTTTCTCAAAAAATTGTTATGTAAGAGTATAAAAATATTATATCACTGAATTCAGAATGCTCTAATGAATGGGCAATTGAAAAAATATATTTTCTCATTTAAAATAAAAACGTAAGGTCCCGTATTTTGAGAACCACTGATCGAAAAAAAAAATTTTTCTCTCATTTAAATTTGTCTTGTGAAATAGAAATTGTTTGCCCGTTTAATCGTCTTTCTAGCTCTTATGGTTTTTGAGATAGCAATGGTGGCCCATTTAAAATGAACAGCCTGTATATGGATAAAATTTTAATTAAAATTAACTACAAATTTTATTCCATTTCATAATGAATTTTAAAAATAATCCTGTATTAATATTCCTTTCTGTAAAAAAGACCTAGTATTAATTTCATATGAAATGAATATATCGTTTTATTTTGAAAAATATTTTACAAATGAACATTACTAATTAAAATAAAACAAAGAATTTATTTAATTTATAACATATTTAATCAGATTAAATTTCATATTTTCATTTCATATTTCAAATTATTTATAGAAAATTGAAACAGTAAATTAAGCCATTACAAGAATTACGCATTTATTCAATATACCGGGTGTCTACAAGGAATCTATTATACTTATAGGGAATATATGATTAGTATTAGAGAATTATTAAAAACTACACAATATAAAACTAAAATTAATCGAAATTTTTAATTTTAATAAAAAAAACGCTAAATAAAATTTGCAATTTCTATCAAATTTCAGAGTGCCATGGAACTAGTTATCTTTTGTTTGTTGGCAGATCTAATAACTAACAAAACATTACTAGTTCCCTAGCCCACTAAAATATTCTCTAAATTAGGAATTTTATTTAGCGTTTTGTTCTTAAAATAAATAAAAATTGCGATTGATTATAGTCTCACGTTGTGCAATGTTTAATTCTGAGCAAGTTTTCTATTTACAACTTTCCTCTGAATTGAATATGAAGGAACTTCAGCAAAATGAATGAACAATATTGTTTTTTCTATTCTTATAACAAATTTCAAGTGGATACCCGATATTTGTTAAAAAATATAAAAAATATAGTGATACGACGAGCACCCACAATCGTCCTGTCTGCTGCATGGATCATACATACCTTACATACATTACTACACACATAGGGACATCATCGGCCAAGCATGTTTGTGGATAGAAGTCACATGGTTGTGCACATTATGCAAACGGATTCAATTAAATTGGTACGTTGTAATATTTTGTCTAAAAAGAAAATATCAATAGCCCTTATAGCGCGCGAGGAGACACGTGACTCGAGCGACCTTGAAGTGCTTGAAATCAGCTGATTTGTGTGCGCTTGTCATTTTGACAACAACAATGTCACTTTGACAAGACCAATGTTTTGTATGTTTGAAGGTTATAGACTGGTTGATTTTGACTAATAACACATGTATCTCGAACAGACATTGTCTTTATTTTTACAAAAAATATACTACACGACGTTTCGATTGATAATATCTCCAATCGTTATCAAGTGTAAACTGAACAATAATCTTAAAGCTTAAAGACAATGTCTGTTCGAGATACGTGTGTTATTAGTCAAAACCAATGTTTTGACTTATTTTGATTTTGAACTGCTAAAATGCTATTATACAATTATCAGGCAGTAAAACACATGAAATTAAAAATAACTTTTCAACAGTTCAAAATTTAAATAAGTCAAAACATTGGTTTTCATTTTGACAACAACAATGTCACTTTGACAAGACCAATGTTTTGCCGGTTTTGACCTATTTAAATTTTGAACTGTTGAAAAGTTATTTTTAATTTCATATGTTTTACTGCCTGAAAATTGTATAGTAACATTTTAGCAGTTCAAAATCAAAATAAGTCAAAACATTGGTCTTGTCAAAGTGACATTGTTGTTGTCAAAATTACATGCGCACACAAATCAGCTGATTCCAAGCACGTCAAAGACGCTCGAGTCACGTGTCTGCTCGCGCCCTATTTGAAATTTGCTTTAAAATATAAACGATCATCACTTCATTCAAATCTTTTACCGATTATTTCGACTAATTATAATTGGAAAACTTTCTGATATGTGATTAAAATTTAATGATAAAAATATGGAATATAAATATTGTAATTGTGCACAAACATGTGAAAGATCTTAGATCTTTAGAACACACTTTTAATTTGGAATTTGTAATATTACAAATTCTATTCAATACTACTTTAATCTATAGGTTACAAGTTATAGATACTAGATTTAGCTATTAGAGAAATGTTAGTTTATTTACCAATTATGAAGAGTTTAAAACATTTTAAAAATATGGAACTTGCATAGTATTAAAATAAATAAATTTATTTGGCTATCACATTGCCTCCCGCCAATTCCATTTATTTTGTGTTTATAATTTATTACATGTTTGTCAATTTACAAACATTTACATGCAGGGTATTTCTGCACCTGTCACAAATTTTAAGAGTATAGTATGACTAGCGAATGAAAGTTGACTTTTAGATTATTTAATAGATGAGGTTTTCTTTTGAAAACATTTCGCTATATTTGATTTGGAAGGAAACTGACCCTTATGTATTCCGTTACAGAAGATTAGAATTGTACTCAATACCACGAGGCATTTAAAATTATCTTAGCAACAGGATTCAGGCATGTATTTAAAAAAATTAATACTGCAAATTCTAGTTCGTTCGTCTCAGGTGTAAGCAACCCTCGAGTCGGAATTACTGTTAGAGGAAATTAAAATTAATCATATTTAATAGAACTGCTAAACTAAATAGTTTAAAGATCAAAATATTTTGTTAAAATCAACTTGAACGAAGAACGTTTAAAATATTTTAAACGCACTCCTGTTTTGATATTCAGTTACCCTAGTCTGCCATCTATTTTCAGCCAGACATAGTAATGTATATCTGTGCTTTCCTAGTCCAGTATTTAAATGGGTTCATGCAAAAATTTCATACCTGAATATTTCGTACAATTCTATTCTTCTCTAGGGTTTCAAAAGAACCCACATCTATAATAGTTATTTATGATATAAGTGTTAAAAGTGACATTTTATATTTGTACAAAATAGTATTTTATGTGCCAAGGGCGTTACTACGATGATAATGCCAGGAGGGCGACGAGGATCTAGCCCGGGGGCCTCTGGCCCGAGGGATAGATGTCGCCCGATGGGCATTATCATCTAGTAACGCTCGTGGTGCTTACAAGATTTTATGTCTCACTAGATTATGTGAAATAAGTTTTCATTTATAATAATTTTGATTACAATAATGCTTAAGCTTTGACGTTGCTAAGGATGTTGTTTAATTGTTTTGTTTATTATCAACATTTATTTATTTTTAAAACACCAACGTTTTAAATCGTTGAAGATGGTGGAATGGGTGAATTTGATGTTTCGGAAGATATTTTGTCGAAACGGTGTAAAGAATTTATTTTGAATATTTCTGTATACTTTGAGGAAGACAAACATATAAATGATCTCCTAATTATTCCATTCTCGTCTGTAGAAGATGTAAGTATTATATTTTGAGGTTCGTTATCACATGACAGATCTCAGTTCTTTATTTCTTATGCACTTATTTGTGAATATTACATTTTAGAGAGCTTGTACGGCTTTGGATGTGTCACATGTGACGGTAAATAATATCAGAAATGAATTCAAACGTGGATAAATATCGTCCCCAAAAAAATTAGTGATCCGTCATCTGTCAAAAATGAATGCGAGACATTACAGTCTGTAATTCGACGGACTTATTTCATGTGTGGTGAAAGTAAATGGCTTTTAAGGTTTTTTTGATAATCAATTTTAAGTATTATAATTAAATTAAAATTGATTTCTGTGTTGTGCTTTCAAAGCTGCTTTCTTATATTAATTGTTGTAATCAATTAATGTATTAATTGTTGTAATCAATCCTTATTATTATTGTAATGAATTATAATTAAAAAGAAAATAAATTCATTATATACCGTTCATATTATTTTTAATTTAAAGTCCATAAACGATGATCGGATTATAAAGAGGGCATAATGAAATATTATGCCCTCCCATTATGCCCCGGTTGTTATAGATATGTTTATATACACCGTATCCTAGCAATAAACAGTTCATAATACTTTAGTGAGACATAAAATAATTTAAACGTCAACTTTCATTCGCTAGTCATACCATATATAATTATAATTTATTTAACGAATACTTATTCGAAACTTTATTCGGAAGTGAAAATACCGGGTCTTCAATTATTTGATTTTTTCAAAAAACAAGCACATCTACGCTGACCTCTGAAAAATAAACAAAACCTCTCATTTGCTCCAACTCGTAAGTTTTCGAAATAGCAGAGGTAAACCATTTCTGAAACTGTTGCAGATCGAACCCATCTTGATTTTTATCAGTACTATATGCTTTCAAAAAATTTTACCCTTTTTTAACAGCCTGTATATAAAAATAATAAAATCATAATGTAGGAACTCCAGACCATGCAAATTCCTAAAAATTCAGTATCTATATTTTTGACCAAAAATAGTACGTCCCTTATCTATAGGCGGGAGATTATGTTAAGTAATGATTTCGCATGAAAATTGTATTTTAATCATCAAATTAAAAGTCCATAATAAATTAATTTATTATCTGCAAGTTCCTAAAAACCAATCAATCTCAATTTGCTCTTATCACTCCTCTTCATAATTGGTAGATGCGGCAATATGTTTAAAATCATATACGGTTATCAACTGTCATTATTGATTGACTGTTATCATCCTGACAACGCTTTCCTCCTATTTACTCTGGCTCATAACGCGTTGGCCATGAATCCATCATGGCGTCTGATGTGATGTTCATTTGCTTTGTCAACGCACAGTTGATGACCGTAATGTGAGAATGGATTAGGGAACGCTCACTGCATGGATGCGGTAGAATTTTGGGTGTCACAGAAAGAAAGAAAAAAGGGAAGAGATTTTTTCCAGATTCCAGAAAGTAGACAAATGTTCATCCATTAATTATTTCCAATAAACATTCCTATCTCTATCCAAACACATTAAATACTTTCATCTCTTCATAGTGAATTTTTTCGACCATGTTTACAATTCAGTTGACAAAAGTAATAATATATACGGACTTTATACAGAATTAATAAAGGGAAATAACGGAGCTGCAGTCACTTCTTGTTGAAATTTTATTGAAATTTAAAACATATAACCAACGTTTCGGTCACAATTTGACCATCATCAGGGTCTGAAATACATTTTTATATAAACCACATGGTCAAAATAATTAACATTTTTTATAAAATTTGTAGAAATTGGAGTTACAACGTTTCAAGGATAAATTTAGAAAAACATGAAAATGAAAAGTTTTAAGGTCGAAACTTTCGTCAAAGTTACAATCAATAAATAAAAAACGTGCGTACTTATCAACATTGCATATAAAACTATTATAATTTGAAGATTCTTATTTCTGGATTGCAGGATTCTTCCAGTTCTTCGGAAACCGCCTGGTGGATAATTTTGAAGTTGTTTTTAATTTGAAGATTTTATTTATTATTATTTTATTATTTAGTTGATTTTATTTTTTAATTGTGTGTTAATATATTTTTATAATGTTTTATGCTTAAGTTTTGGATGTCAGTCTGTGAATTGATGGAATTTTTATGTTTATGAATTTGTAACATTTCTAAAGTAAGTCTTTTGTTTAGATTATTTTCTTTGTGTAAAATTTTAGTGTCGTCAAATTTGAATTTATGTTTATATGCGTGCGCATGATGTACCAAGGCACATTTTATGTTATTTGTATCTTTTTTCATGTTTCTTTCATGTTCAGATATTCTTGTTTTTAAATATCTTTTAGTCTGTCCTATATAAACTTTGTCACAATCTGAACACGGAATTTTGTAGATGATGTTCGATCTATTTTTTAATAAATAAATAAAATAAATAAATATATCATCACGGCATATTACCCATTGCTGGGTGTGCCAATCTGCTTTGTACGCAGATATTGGTAATGATAATGACATATTTGTACTGTGCGGGCGTTTACCAGGCGTCACCTCACGGGCACTCATTTAATTTAATTCAATGGGATATTTGGTCTTACTGTATAAATTGTTTATCGTTTTGTATAACATAACCTTTAAACAATACAAAACAATAAACAATTTATACAGTAAGACCAAATATCCCATTGAATTAAAAAATAGATCGAACATCATCTACAAAATTCCCTGTTCAGATTGTGACAAAGTTTATAAAATCTTCAAATTAAAAACAACTTCAAAATTATCCACCAGGCGGTTTCCGAAGAACTGGAAGAATCCTGCAATCCAGAAATAAGAATCTTCAAATTGCAATAGTTTTATATGCAATGTTGATATGTACGCACGTTTTTTATTTATTTATTGTAATTTTGACGAAAGTTTCGACCTTAAAACTTTTCATTTTCATGTTTTTCTAAATTTATCCTTGAAACGTTGTAAGTAACTCCAATTTCTACAAATTTTATAAAAAATGTTAATTATTTTGACCATGTGGTTTATATAAAAATGTATTTCAGACCCTGATGATGGTCAAATTGTGACCGAAACGTTGGTTATATGTTTTAAATTTCAATAAAATTTCAAAAAGAAATGACTGCCGCTCCGTTATTTTCCCTTTATTAATACTTTCTACAGTCGAATCATTCCTAACCAGTTATTTATACAGAATGTCTCACAACTCGCGCCCCAGACGAAACTAACACTTGCCGACGATAATAGGTTGCCAACAAATAGAAGAAAATAATTTGCGGCTGCTTGCATAACAGAGTTACAAGACTTTTTAATCCACCAATCCTGGAAGGATATCTTGAGGTGTGATGATATTAGTACAAAATAAAACTGGTTGCTAGGTTTTAAAAATACTACTAGTGAGTTACAAAATTTGACTTACTGTAATTTTGACACTTTAGAGTTGACTTTTCACTGTCAACAAATTTAGCTTAGCAAGATTTCTATCCGGAGAACGTTCCGAATAGACTCGTGCTGCCTCTCTGGCGTTACGTCCACATTCTCCAAAAATTATAATCATTTCCAAATAATCAGCGGCTGAATACGTGGTAAGAATTTGCCTTTTTTTATTCACCTTGTCAAATTTAATTTGACACTGACATTTTTCGAAAAATACAGTCGTCCACGCATTTTAAAGAAGATTTGATTTGTATAAAACCTTAGTAACGTAAAATTACGGCAAACACACGTTAAAGGTGTAGGTCTCTTGATTGTTCAATTTTAAGACGTCTATTCTCGAATATCTTTTTAGCTAGATTTTTTTTTCTTCGAGATTACACATCCGAGTGTAGTCTCGTGTTTCCTCATTCGCTCTGGGGCGCGAGTTGTGAGACAGCCTGTATAGATTTGTATAGATTACTAATTTTGCATTTTTCTCAAATATTTTGTAATAATAGAGTATTACATATGGATATCGTTGAATTCAGAAAAATACTGAATCGAATAAGCAAATAAAAAAAAATAGGTTGCTATTTAAAATAAGAACGTAGCAACCCGTATTTTGAGAACCACTGGTCTAAAAAAATTTTTGTTGCGCTCATTGAAGTAGTCTTATAAAATAGAAATTGTTTGCTAATTTAACCGACTTCGTATTTCTTATACTTCTCGAGATAGCAATAGTGTGGCACTTAAATGGAACACTCTCTGTACTTTACAGACAGTACAGTACATTTGAAAAACAAAGTATATAGTTTTTGGCGCCATCTTAGCGTTGCCAATTCTGAACTAAAATTTAAATTGCAGCCAAATAAATAAATAATCACTATTTATTTATTGAAATTGTACTATACGTTTACTGAAAATTTGAAATAAAATAAAAAAAATTACACGGTTATTACGTTAATTATTAACAAAATTTGGTACATAATACCCAGAAATTACATAAATTGTATGTTTTTTTTTGGTAAAATATAAGCTGGACTATTTGAAGTTTACACATTTCGGTTTCCAGTTTATTACGCCAAATTTTTGGAATTAATTTCTGTTTTAGAGCAAGAACTAATTTCTGCTACATTATACGATGAATTTTATTTAGCAGACCGTCAATTTTAAAATAGTGATTTTAAACTACATTGCTACGTTTACTCGTATTTCCAGCCAGGCCCGGCCTAAGCTACAGGCAAGCCAGGCGACCGCCTGGAGGCAAAATTGGATTTAGGGCGACATTTTTTGAGACTATTTTTTGCGAAATTACTTAAAAATCAAATTATATTATAAGTTTAATAACTCGTCCAGCGTATATCTTTAATCATAATGCTGACAATTCTAGTTTTAAATTTAAATTAAATCCTATTTATATTCTTTTACGTTATACTAAAAAAGAAGAAAGGTTAAATTCGTTGGCGATTATATCAATTAAAAACATTGTCATATCGCCCCCTTCCCTCGCAAATTTGGAAAAAGGCGACATATTTTGGTTTTTGACATTTTTCTTGAAAACGGTGATCCGTATCGGAATTTTATACAAAACAAGATTCTTACATTTTTTACCTAGGATGAACCGTTAAAGAGTTAAATTTGATTTTCTGAAAAACATTTTTTCTTTTCCTATATACAGGTTAGTCACGGAAAAGTTATTTTGAAAGTCCGTTTGTTTGCAACCCAAAATACTAATGACAACAGACCATATTTAATTGTTTAATGCCAAAATGGCGGAACCATCACTAGACAGGCAAAGCAATCGTGAATTAAATATTCTATTTTATTAAGAGAGGAAACTAGACGCTGTTGTAAATTGTATTTCGGGTTGCACACAAACGAACTTTGAAAGAAACTCTCCCGTGACTAATCCTGTATATGGTATTAGACAAAAATAAAGCAACTCTATAGCACCGAAAATAAAAAAAATCTCTGTATTTTAAATACCCAAAATATTTTCAAAAAGATTTCAGTCAGATTAAGATTCTGTGATTGTTCGCGAGTTATGGACACAAATCGCCTCTTTTAAAATTTTTGTACATATATAATCTAAACAATCTTGAAATAAATGATGGGCGCAATTTTACAATTTTCGCCTGGGGCGCTCAAAAGTCTCGGACCGGCACTGTTTCCAGCAGCTGAAACATTTTCAATCTGGCGTATAAAAATTTATGTTTGTTGCGCGAAGTCATGCATGTGAAAATGAAAATTCGAATCTGTGTAGCGTTGGAAAACAATTGCTATAGCTAGTATAGACTGGAATTGTACGTAATGAAATGACAGATTCCAATCAGACCAATAGACAGCTTGTTAAAACTCTATTCAATTATTACTACGTGCACAGACACAAATAGTACAGATTTACCAATCAGGACTAATTTCTCTATAAATTACAGTACATTATACAAATTGGATCGATCTACTTTTTTATGTTTTTATGTTCACTGGTGTCTCAGTAGTAAAGTATGTCGCAATAAGAGCACGGGATTTAGTTTTTAAATAAAACAAATCTTTTACAATAACTTTTGGCAGAGTCGTAGCTCAGTTTCATTTAGATATAACACCTTGAATTTCGGTCTTAAACTCGGGTAACAGCTAAAATTATATAGTCCAAGATCCCAGAGCCCCCAGACGTAACTTTTCTCAAAAATGAAATGTGTGGAATAGAGTAGCATTCCTATGTACATTGAACGCACGCATACCTGCTAAGTTGGGTAGACGGCCAATTTACTGGTACCAGGTGCGAAAGGTAAGCAAAAATTGGACTTACTTCACTTAAATTCTGAAAGCTGATTTTTATGTATGGCTTATAGAATATTACTACAAAATAATATTCAACACTCCCAGACACTTCCGATCGGCCTTAACTTCCGACAGACGCTTTAAAGCTCACACAAAAATACATGAACTTTACTTATTTTCTGATGTTTGATTTTTATATATGTTACTTAGGGGACTATTTCAAACTTATATGTACACAGCCAGACAAATTCTAAGGGCCAAACATCCCCCCAGACACAAAAAAACATTCTGCTATGAGTATGAGCGCGGGGGATTTATTTGAAGAAAAAGACGTAAATTCAGAAATGAAATTTTTAATTATTCAAAATAAGAAGTTATTTATTAATAAATAATTAACATGTCAATAGAAAGTTTATACTTAATTACTATCTGTTTTGTAATAAATAACTTCTCAGTAAATATTTTTTTGATTTAAAAAAAAATAAATTAGCAATAAATTTTTATTTAATGAAAAAAATTACTTTTAAACTATATTTATTTCCTAAATTAACATCTATGCTCTTACAAACTCAATATAATACTGTATCCCAAGCGACAGAAAAAAATATTTACTTTTCGATAAAATTTATTGAACAATAAGTCAAAAATTAAAAATTGTGGACTAAAATTCCACAAAATATTTTTTGTGCCACTTAGGACGCTACAGTGCAAACACACAGTAGAGTAGAGCAGACTGTATGTTTAAGAGGGGGAAATCAGTTTACATGGCTATCTCGCTCGTTCTGAAACGCGTATATAGTCCCCCGCGCTCATACTCATAGCAGAATGTTTTTTGTGTCTGGGGGGATGTTTGGCCCTTAGCATTTGTCTGGCTGTGTACATATAGGTTTGAAATATATAAAAATCAAGCATCAGAAAATAAGTAAAGTTCATGTATTTTTGTGTGAGCTTTAAAGCGTCTGTTGGAAGTTAAGGCCGACCGGAAGTGTCTGGGAGTGTTGAATATTATTTTGTAGTAATATTCTATAAGCCATACATAAAAATCAGCTTTCAGAATTTAAGTTAAGTAAGTCCAATTTTTGCTTACCTTTCGCACCTGGTACCAGTAAATTGGCCGTCTACCCAACTTAGCAGGTATGCGTGCGTTCAATGTACATAGGAATACTACTCTATTCCACACATTTCATTTTTGAGAAAATAAGTTACGTCTGGGGGCTCTGGGATCTTACTCTAATAGGGTTCTTTATGAATAGGTTGCCCTCATTAGATGTACTGCACTTATGTCAATCTCTTCAATTTTTGCTACATTTTCGTAAGTGGTTAATGTATTAGGACGCCCAACTCTCTTGACACCTTCCGCGTCTTTACAACCCTTTTCGTTCGCCAAAAGCCACCTTCAATATATATGCTTCTTCACTGCACTTTATACTATTTTTAACACAAAATTTAATGCACATTCTTTGCTCTGTCATTTTTAAATTAAAAAATCATCGCGTGTGTTAAAATGTTTCCTAAATACGTAGCTGTCAAACACAAACTACGTGACCAATATGAATGAAACTTCACAAACACTAATACCATAACTATGTTCGGTAAATCAACCAAAAAAACCAGTATCTTGATTTCGGGTATACCATGGTTCCTGAATATTTTCATCTAAACTATTATTCACGAAAGATGACTATTCAAGGTTATTTGTTCGAAGAAAGAATACACATCACTTCATAGCAGTAGCTTAGCAACATTTTGTTTTAGAAAGACAAAGATTATTTGATCTATGTCTATTTAATTCATGTGGTGTGATAGTTACACATAGTGGCATTTCTTTCTAACACACTATAAATAATAATGACGTATGTTGTATAATTACAGATACCAAATTATCTACTGCACTGCCCTCTGTCTTAATATTTAGCCAGTGGCGTTGACGTTTAAATCAAATTATTATTCCTTGGTTTAAATAAGTTAGAGACACGTATTGTTTCTCTGAGTCTGGTTTAGATTTAGGATAAATGGATTCTAAAGGTGCATTCACAAATGAAAATTAGGTTTATGGTTTTTGTTTAGGTTTAAGTAAGTCATTCATAAATGTAAGTTTAAATTACCTGAAAATTAGTTTTGATATGTAAAGACATCTGTGTAAATGCTTCAAAAACAAGATTAAAATATCGGTAGAGCAGTACTCAACAAGACACCTGTGCGCCGTGAAACTGTCATTCGCTTGGCATGATTGGTTATATTTCAACAATTAAGTTATGACAGTCTCCATGTTCTTCTCGCATTTGTTTAAAAAGCCGATCCACCAAGTGGATGTTAAATAAAGATGGATGTATATATCTATATCATCATCATCTCAGACTCGTTCTCATTGGTGAAGTTTGTGACGTCAAACTAAATCATAAACTTAAAGTTTGGACCTTGTAATGTTTAGCTTTATGATTTGGATTTAGAGACCCTAAATTCTGAAGTGTGAATGGAGTCATTACATAATATGCGGCCAAAGTCTTTAAATCTAAAGTATAAACCATAAATCTAATTTTCATTTGTGAATGCACCTTAAGATAAGTTGCTTTTCTTTTTTGTCGATTAAATTTTGGATAATAGTGTTAGAAATATCGTTATTTTTCTATTTATTTAAGGGGATTGCGAACGCTCTGTGAATCATTGAATTATAGGGTGCAATTTTTTGTTTAAAACAATGTAGGGAACTATAAGGAATTGTGGAGTCAGTTGAAGTGGGTTTCCTGAATATATCAAAAACTAAGGTATTATTAACTTTGCTAATAATTAACCATAGAAACTTTTTTTGTACCATTTTTATCGCACCCATTTTTTTGTTTCCTCCCCATATGTATCTACCTCTTCCTGTATCTTTCTTTCTGTGACAATTTGTTTGTTGGTCGGGTGGGTTGGGGTTAGTTGGGTTGCTATGGTGTTGGTTGGGGTTGGCAGGACACGCGCACTCGGCACAACTTCAAGGTGCACACGTACTCGTCGCCAGCCTTCTGCGACCACTGCGGATCGCTACTCTACGGCATCATCCAACAGGGCATGAAGTGTACAGGTACTATAGTCGACACTAACATAACAGCAGGGTCAACTCAGAACTAGGTGGACAACAAACAAGGAATAGTAGAGATTAAGATGTGATAGATTAATGCCCGATTGATTATTTAACGGATCATCAAAATGTACAAATTCGAATTAGTTTACTTGTTCTTAAGACATGTAAATCGTTGCTGTCAAAATTGCGCTCCATTTGCTCGTTTTGATGATCCGTTAACTAATCAAAGAATTGATAAACGTTTCTATAACCGGGCATACATGGTGTTAAATGATTGATGTCTCAAAGGGTGTTACAAAATATGTTTTAATTGTAGGATCACTTTAATAAAAAATCTGATGTGGACACCACACGACTTCCTTGTACGCAAGACCAATATGAAGTATAGACCCAATTATAAAATTGCACATATTTGACGTAATTTGACATTAACATCATTTTTTATTTTTTTGTTATTTTTTGTCCTAATCCATAGCAAGCTTCATTACAAAAACCAAAAATTATATAAGTTTTAAATTTACATATCTCGCTTATACAAAGGGTTAATTTAATAATACTTGATGTGCTAGACGCAGAATTTAATTCTCTAAAACTCTTATTTGAAGCATTTATTTCTAAAATTAAAATGAAACCATTTTATTCAAGAAAAACTGTTAAAAACTTCTGGTAATATATCACTTCCGGTTAGCCAGCTTTAACCAAAATATACTATATTATTCCAATTGACATAAAAGTCTTATATACCAAATTTGAAAAGTTTTGGAATATATTTTAAAATAGTTTTTCATTAAAATCTATTATAGGCTTCAAATAAAGTACCATTTCTGGAAATTATGTAACGACCAAAAAGGGAGGTGCACAACTAGTTGTTATAGCAGTCCTAAATACAAAATTTCAACTTACTACGGTTTACCGTTTTTGAGTTATACGAGATACGTACGTACGTACAGACGTCACGACGAAATTAGTCAAAATGGACTCAGGGATGGTCAAAATGGATATTTCCGTTGAAATCTGAGAACCGAAATTTTTCGCGATTACAATACTTCCTTTACTTCTTTGTACAAGGAAGTAAAAACATAACAAAGTTGAGAAAGGTGAAAATACCTAGATGCTTTTGATGAATATTTTGTAGAATGCTAGGTTTGAAATATAAAATTACTAATAGGATAATGATACTGGATTTCAGTTACCCTTTAATCTCTATCGGTTTCTACGCCTCATATGGCTTCTTAATAATTACCTTCTGAGGAAGATGCATGAGACGAACAAACCGATAGAGGTAAATGAATAAAGTCTAGCTGAAATCCAGTAACGGGGTAGAATAGTGTGACGTCAGAGTTTAGATGAAGCATTGTCCTAAGCAAAAACGATACTTTCAAAGTAGTATCTATTGACAGAACACATAAGGGTCAGAATTTAAAGGCTTGTAATTTCATGCTGGTATTATTGTTATTATGAAGAAGTTAACTTTGAGATATTAGTAACAACAAATTGTAAACATTTTTCTATTTCTTCGTAATACAATATATACACATTAATAAATAACAAAGGTTTTATTTCAAATTAAAATCAACTCTGCATATTCTGAACTACAGAGTATCAAGTTTGCTCAGCTTCAAGCATATCCGAGAGTTTACCGACATACCGACTGTGATTTTGTTTGTTGGCGTTTTTCAGCATTTTCAAATCAGTTCTTTTCAGAACAGTTGATCCACTTATACATGTGTAGTTGCGGAATATCGCATCCGGGCCACAATAATAGTCACGAAACAATCATCCTTCGCCACACATTCCTGTCTAAACACACTTCTTTCGCCTCGGCCATATTCTTAATCGCACTCGGGAACTTTCTCTCTTTTAGCACCTTGTCAATCACATCCATCCATCTATACACCGAACGGCCACCCAACTTCACCAAGATATATACACTTTACAAGCCGTTCACTCTTCATTCTCTCCACATGACCAAACCATCTCAATTGACTCACTCCAACTCTCTTAACAATATTCTTCCGAACCATACATTCTTTATACACCAAATTATTCCTCACGCAATCCCACATACACCACGTAAATACCTCATTTCCACGGCAGTCACTTTCTTTTTATGCTTTCCCTTCCATGCCCAACAATCACTTCCATATATCAAAGCAGGCACTAGCACTCCATTATACACACTTAAACGAGCTTCTCTAGATTCGTTTACGTTTCGAGCAAACGTACCCAGAGCACCCATTACCTTACACCCCGCACTCACTCTCCTTTCAATTTCTTGATCAGTTCGAACATCCCTTGAAATCATGGTACCCAAATATACAGACTCATTCACTTATTACAGTTTTACTCCATCCACCAACACATTGCACACAGTTACTAATTTACTCCTTTCAAATACTAACACCTTGGATTTTTCAACATTCAACTCCAGATTCATACTTCTTCCAACTACATGTATTCTGTCTATCATTCTTCTGAGTTGCTCTTCATTTTCACCTAAAACAACTACATCATCCGCATACGCTAACGCAAGCACAATACATTCACTAATATGTACACCATCCATTTCACTCAATGCTCTCCGCAATAATACATCCATATACAAGTTAAACAACCACGGAGCCATACCACAGCCCTGTTTTACACCAACATTTATACGAAGCCAATCACTCAACCTACCATCTATTCTTACAGCAGCCTCACTACCCTCATACAATGCTCGAATCGCTCCCAACCAGTTTCCATTCACACCGTACTCCCTGAGTACATCCCACAAAGTATCTCGAAGAACACTATCATAGGCCTTTTTTAAATCAACACAGCCACAGAGTATCTTCTTATTTTTGTCAAGTGACTTCTCAACAATCGTATGAAGAGCAAACAATTGATCGAAACATCCCCTCTCAGGCAAAAAACCACCCTGAACGTCACTAATTTTTGAAATTGTTAAGTTTAATAATGGATAATAATGCGTGACTAGTTAAAGATACTACTTCTAGTGTGATAAGGCCTTTGGGGCAATTTTCAAATTGATTTCAGGAGTATCCAAATCTTTTGTCGAGAATATTACAATAAAATCACTTCTGCGCATTAAAAAGACCTTATCACCTTTTATAATCCTCCCATAATTTATCAACATTCAACTCCAGATTCATACTTTTTCCAACTACATGTATTCTCTCTATCATTCTTCTGAATTGCTCTTCATTTTCACCTAAAACAACTACGTCATCCGCATACGCTAACGCAGGCACAATACTTTCACCAATTTGTACACCATTCATTTCATTCAACGCTCTCCGCAACAACACATCCATATACAAGTTAAACAACCACGGAGACATACCACAGTCATGGGCGTAACTAGAAAAATTTTGGGGGGGGGGCAGTCCCTTTGAGTTTAAAATGCAAAGTAAATAGGAAGTCTCATTTTGTCGTACGCATTAAAAATGTATTTTGAAAATCACTGTTCTGGAATATTCCAAAAAAATTATTAATCCCAATAAATTCTAAAAGGAATTCTCTCGAAATTCTGAACTTTCTGAAACATTCTAGAACTCTCTGGAACTTTATGAAAAATCTTATTAAAGTTTTATGTACATTTTAGATTATTTTAGAACATATAAGAAACTTTTCAAACTCTCCGGAATATTTAAGTATACCTATAAAGTGGATTGTTTTGAAATTTTCTATGTGAAAACTCCCAAGCATCGCTGGTTACTTTAGCTAGTGATTAAATACAGTGAATTTAAGAAAAATGTGGTTAGGATGTAAACTACAAAACGCTTATTTTATTGTTTAAAAAAGAGCGTAATTTGTCGAATAATTATTGCTTAATCAGAATTTTTCAAATCAAAAATTACTAAATTATTTACTACTCACTTAAATTTCTGTCGACTAATCAATTTACATCACTCTAATCACAAAGCACTAATTAAAATATAAAATAATTACACTATTTTTTCCTAGGGGGGGGCATGGCCATTCTGAGGAGGGCCGGGCCTACCCTACACCCCACCCCCCCCCCCTTAGTTACGCCTATGACCACAGTCCTGTTTCACACCAACATTTATACGAAACCAAACACTCAATCGATGTTTAGATATCATAAAAAATGATATTGATATTTATTGAAATATCGATCCCATCTCTAGTCGAGACTAAAATTGGCTGCCGGTCATTTGAAACGGGAAAAGATCACTTAGGACTTCACCATAAAAAAAATAGTCTCGTGTGGGTAAAATTAAATTAATTCTCAGTCCAATATTTTAGTTTCCATTTGTGTAATACAATTCCATTACAGATATGATGGAGTGTATTAAATCCTTTTAAATTCTCAGAGATGAACTGAACCTCGTATCTTATATCCCTTACAAATGTATGTACCTACGTATTACAGCCATTAATCTCAGCTAGACAGCAATCCTGTTAAAACAACTCCCTTTTAAGTTTTTCTCGTAAATTAAATGAAACTTGACCCAAGATACAAAGTTCAATTTGCAGAATTAAACTTCTCTTTTCATTCTTTTTTCCGAGTTATTCTGCTACTGTCTTGTCTTTAAACTCGTCTGACTGTTTCAACTTCAAAACTTTAACTTTGGAGGAAGATGAAACTATTGAGTTTAGAAATTTATGTCACTAGTTTTTCAATATTCATTATGAAGATGATAGTTAATAACTAAATAAGATTATATCGAAGATATGCTTGGAGATAGAATAAAGCTTACAAAAACACCAAAATTTAAAGAGTTACTATACTTATGGCCGATTTCACCACCGATTCCTAAAATTTAAGTAATGCCTATATACCCGATGTGCACCACTTAGGCATTAAATCACTAAGCATTTCTTAACGTCTGACAGCTGACACTTTTAAATGAAAATTGTACAATTTTATTGAATATTTTTATGGTTATATCGAAGAAGTAGAAAGACATGCACAAAATATAAAAAAAATATCAAATTATTTTAAATTCTTTGATGAAAAAATGATGAAAATTATTTTGTATAAATAACAAAGACGGATTTGTGAAAAATTCACGGATCTCACGGGATTTGAACCCAGAGCCTTCCAATCTCTAGTTGGTCACTCTCAATTGAGCTACAAGACCCTTGTGAAACAAAACTATTGTGCAAGATTACATTTTTCTTAATATTTGTACATTTAGCTTGTAACTCTGTAGCTCAGTTGATAGATCGTTCACTGGAAAGATCCTTGGTTCAAGTCCCGTCTTATCAATTACACTATTATTCACGAAAGATGACTATTCAAGGTCATTTGTTCGAAGAAAGAATACACATCACTTTATAGCAGTAGCTTAGCAACGTTTTGTATTAGAAACAGAAAGATTATTTGACCTATGTCTATTTAATTTATGTGGTGTGACAGATATACGTAAATAGTTGCATTACTTTCTAACACACTATAAATAATAATGACATATGTCGTAGAATTACAGATAACTAATTATCTACTACACTGCCCTCTTTGCTAAAATTTACCCAGTGGCGTTGACGTTTAAATTAAATTATTATTCCTTGATTTATAAGTTAAGTCTATGTGTTTATATTTTGCAAAAACATAAGTGAAGAACATAAATCTTTCAGAAAGGTATTATTTAGAAAGAAGCATAATTTTCAAATGAATTATTCTTATTTTTTCAGTTAAAATGTGTCCATAAATATTTCATGTTGCACGCCTATGCAAACGAAATGCATTGATGTTATCTGCAAGTAATATTATATCAGACGGCTCATAAATGACCTTGAATAGTCATCTTTCGTGAATAATAGTTTACTGCAACTTCAGGATTTATTGAGAGAAATTTAAAAGGTTTTTTTATAAGGCAACAAATTATTTAATTTGACCTAAAATATTTGAAAATGTGTCATATCTGCTTCTGTCATAGAACCACAGAAATATATTATTATTAATGTGTCTACTATGACCATAAATTTTGTAAAACAATGTGTACATAACATTTTGGATTAGTGTATTAAACCTGACGTTTAAGCTAAATAAAACTCAATTATATTCGAATTTAATGAAATATGTAATTATAATTCTATCTGCAATAATTGTTTAAATTTGAAAATTATTAAACATTTATTGACAACCAACCAAATGGTCAAATCAAATTTTATAAATTAATATAAAATTTATAATTGATATTGTATTTTTGTAGTTTTCTTACTAGCATAGACCAAATTTTGCTTGATCCACTATCTTTGTCAGTTTTTCTTCAATTTTCATACAAAATGACCTCTTCCTCGGAAATAGTTGCAGATTAGGGTCTTGATTTTGTAACTTTAAATTCTACTGGATTTTAAATTCTACTAGAATTGGGGTTATCACCTCCATTTCTCTAAACATCATGTTGGTACTTACATGATCAAGCAAATAGAGAAATCCAAAGATACAAATTCTACTGCTCCAGACCATTATAGAATTTGAGATCTAATAGAATTTACAATTTCAAAATTGAAGCCCAGGCTTATGTTGATTTAATTTTTTTGTAAACTTGTTGAAAATGTACAAGTTAGTAACTACATTAGTAATGTTGCTGACATGTGGAAATTGTTTTTTTTTTGTTACTGGCGTGCATATTAAAAATAAGTGTCAGTTGCAACTGACATATTTTGGTTATAATTTGAAACTTACGAGTAAAAAAATAATAATATTGAATTAGTAGTTACTTGCTTCGGAATTAAATTCAAAGATGCTGATTGTGCTTCTAAGTAAATATGTTTTAAAGGAATGTCCTCATTTTCATCCATTTTAATGTATTTTTCTTTCATAAAATTCCCAATGACACATAATTATTACAACAATTTTTGCGCACTCCAGAGACTAAAGAGCGATTCTAATCACTCATTTCAGGGACTAAAGTTCAAATTCAGTCCCAGAGGGATTAAATATGAAAAAAATCCCAGGGGGACTAAAGTAAAAATAAAATGTTTCCATAACATCATATAGTTACTATGATTTATTTTTTCGTATCTGTACTACATTTTGAGCAGGCGTTGAGTTAAAATTTGAACATAATTTTTGACATTTGTATTGTCAAATTGTAAGATTAATTTCTTTTACACTAATATGGTTCCATTTGATACGGGAGTGCGAAAAATAGCGTAGATACCACAGGACTAAAGTGCATTCAATCCCTCAGGTGATAATAAACTTTACCCACGGGATTGAATATGCACTTTAGTCCCTGACTATAATATATTATTTTTCAATAACAATATAACAAAAACATTCTATGGCTACTTTGTAATTTAAAATACTACATCAATTGACTTGTCAGTGTCAAACGATGAATGAAAACATAAAAATGATTTAAGAAGTTGGATAAAACGTTGTATTATACTCGTGTGGAATATATATTAGTGACTAATATGATTTCCATACTCATAATAAATAAGTATTACCACTAAAGATTGAGCTTCGTAATAAGACGTTTACGATTCAGTATAACGTAAAATACTACTATTACCTGAAGTTGGAAACTCCCTGTATATACAAGTACGTATGTATAAAAAATTAAAACAAAAAAATATAATTGAAATAATTATTTATTTTTATTTACATATTAATTAGAATATGCAAAGTGTGCAATACACCTTTGATTAAAATGCAAATACAAAAATAGCATCACACTATTACTAAACAAATCAAAAACTTTATCATTAAACCCTTTGAGACATCTGCGAGTAAATCACTTTTTTTACAGTTATTCTCAACTTTTACTACTATTCCACTACGGTCCACCTAGTTCTGCGCATGTTGCACGTTTACGTATATGTTCTAGTAATGTTCCTAGCCTTCTAGTTTTATGTTCTATATTTAGATGAGATGCTCTAGCCTAGCATTAGCGTCGCTTTTACTCGGCGGAGTGTTTGTGCATACATGACATTGCAATCTCAAGTTTAGAAAGTTTTCAGAATAAAGGATACGGTAGGACGGATAAAAGTTTGTTGTACTTTGTAGAAGTTTGAGGAGTGATCAAATATGCGAATGTAGGTTGAAAATATTTGTTTTAGGGAGTTAAATATTTATTGTGGTGAAAGAAAATTAAAGTATTTGTCCAGCTGTATTTCTGTAATTTATTTTTTTTACTCTCGTTGTTAAAATATGACAATGTCCGGCTGATATATTATCATAAACGCCGAAAGCATGGGTGCTCTGGGTACGCAAGCACCCGTACCAAATTTGTAATGGGTGCCGAACATTCATACAAATTACTCAGTTACGATGTTTTTTTATTCAAAATTACTATTTAAATGCAATTTTTGAGTTACCGAGTCAAAGATTAAAAAACTCAAATACCTATTGTTATTTTTAAACTTTACAATGACCATGTGCAAACCCCTATTTAGTCGCATCTTGTGCCTATATCTATTACCGCGCGTTACGCCGCGTCAGCGGAACTCAGTTTGCTATTAAGGTGTATTCACAAATGAAAATTAAGTTTATGGTTGTTGTTTGGATTTAAGTAAAGATACATTCACAAATGAAATTAGGTTTAGATTTATGGTTTATAATTTATATTTAAAGACTTTGGCCGTATATTATGTAATGACTCCATTCACACTTCTTCGGAATTTAGTGTCATCATATAGCCAAACATTGCAAGGTCCAAACTTTAGGTTTATGATTTAGTTTGACGTCACAAACTCCACCAATGAAAACGAGTCTGAAATGATATAGATATATACACCCATCTTTATTTAGTATCCACTTGGTGGATTCGGCTTTTTAAACAAATGCGAGAAGAACATGGAGACTGTCATAACTTAATTGCTCAAATATAACCAATAATGCCAAGCGATTGACAGTTTCACGGCGCACAGGTGTCTTGTTTAGTACTGCTCTACCGATATTTTAATCTTGTTTTTGAAGCATTTACACTGATGTCTCTACATATCAAAACTAATTTTCAGGTAACTTACATTTATGAATGACTTACTTAAACCTAAACAAAAACCATAAACCTAATTTTCATTTGTGAATGCACCTTAAGTCATTCATTTTTAATTTAACATTAATTTAGTTTTGTTTGTACTGTCAACTATGGAAATGCTTCGAAAACAAAATTAAAATATCGGTAGAGTAGTACTTAACAAATACCCGTGCGCCGTGTAACTGTCGTTCGCTTGGCATTATTGGTTTTGGTTTGGTTATATTTTAGCAATTGAATTTCGTGTTTTGCCAGTCTCCTTGTTCTTCTCGTATTTGGTTTAAAGGCCGAATCCAAGTGAATACTAAATTAGACTCGTCCTCATTGGTGAAGTTAAGCACGGGATGAAATTAGCTTTACTGGTGCAAACATGGAAAGCAACTAATATCTGTCTGTGTAAAAAAAATTCAAAAATGTGTTTCTATATTTCTGCTCTCTTAATTTGCAGTCGTAGAAAAAGTATAGTATGTGACTCTTTTATAAACTCTTTAGACACTCCTTTTTTATACACGCGCTCCACTCGTGTCAAAAAATCTTGTGACTAAAGTGACGTTTATAAAACTTGTTATAAATATTGAGCCACCATTGCTATCTTGAGTACTATAAGAGCCACAATACGGTTAAATGGGTAAAAAAATTCTATTTTATAAAAAATAATAGTACCTACAATACTTGTGGCGTTAATTCAACCAGGATTGTCATTATGCTAAATAATTATTATGCTAATCATTCAATTTTAATATAAACTGTTGAATATGCAGGAAATTATAATTTTTAATGATAATAATAATTGGCAAAGCTAATGACATGGAAATATTTTATTGAAAAATATGACCTATATTTTAACTTTTTTATAAATAAAAGCTAAAAAACTTTATTATACGAACGAAAATTTTAATTATATCAATTTGAATTGCAAATATTAATAATGAATCAAACCGTAAGGGAATTGTAGATTTCAATATAAATAATACATTGTGCGGTGCCCTATATCCATATTTTATTGATCATTGTTTAGTTAATTTTATTTTTATATTAATTTTTTTCTAAAGAAATAATATTATGTACAATAAATTTCCAATTGGTGATATCTAAAACTTAATCATTTGGTATAAAATCTTATATGCAACCTCAGGGGTAATATTATTGACCAGTTTTGGTCTTAAATTGCCAGCCCTTGCTTGCTCGGGTAGCAAACACGTTCACGACCAGTAAATACTATTTCGTACTCATGCACCAGGGGGCAATTCTTGAAAAGTGAGATGTCAGTGAAACTTGGCAGAAGTGAGAAAAAACGTCACGTGCCTTACATGTCACGTAGTAAGATTTTTTCTTTAATTCTTAAAATAATTTTGTCGTCTCACTACTTCACATTTCATCTCACTACGTGAAACTTATCTCCCCACCTTTTTGGTTGTGAGAATCAATGTCACTCGCTAATGTTAAATAGAAATTTGTTTAATACTAAATTATATTAAATAATATTATAAATAAAATTATTGCAAATATCATGGTTGACGAAATAGGAGTAGCTGCTGCTTTAAAGCATTTGGAAAATACAGAAATTACTTTTCGAACCAAATTTTTGAAATATTATTTCGGCTGAATAAAAATTTAGTGGATCGCTTGGGTGACAATTTAAACCAACCAACCAAGTCATAGATCAGCATTAGGGATTCCAACAAAAAATTTAACTACTTTACGTTTTTTGATTTGTGGGTATTCAGCTTGATGTGGGAAATGACATACATTTAGCTATTATGACTGCAGCCCGATTTAAATATTTTACATATACTTATACAATACAAATACTACGTTTATACGTAGTAAGACACATTTTATTTGTAGTTCGATTACGGCAATAATAATAATAAATACAGTGGACCCCCGGTAATCCGGCCCCTGGCTAATCCGGCACCCCCTGTAATCCGACATGACCCCACCACTAATGTGCTCGACGCGTAGGTATTGATTTGATGATGATTGATTCATAGTATGATTTTTATTCGTAATTTTTGATTATTTTAGTATGTACAGTTATTATTGTTTGTAAGTTCTATAGCATTAATGACGTTAATTTCATAATAAAACGTAAGCTCTCTATTGTGTTGTTTAATCTACTAAATTTGACATACATAATGAAGTATGATTTGTACTTCAGAGTATAACATATAGAATCTTATCACTGGATCTGTAATTTGTCGGATTACAAGGTACTCGTTTGTAAAAAATTCCGGACTATAGGGTGTCTTAAGCAGTACTCTATAATCCGACAAATTCGATAGTCCGACACTGCCCTGCAAAACGTTTGTCGGATTACCGGGGGTCCACTGTAGTTAATATAGAAAATTTAGCTGTACGTTAGTCACTCGTAAGCATAGGGGCGGATAAAATTTGGCCCGCGGGCTGCCTAACACAGACCACTACACTACGGACACGGACTACGGAGACCTACGGACTCAAAATTCAATAAATCTAGAAAAAGTAATTGCGAATAGCAACATTATCAATACCAGCGAAAATAAAAATATCACAGTAAATATGTAAAGGTAATCAAAAAAGAGTGCAATGTAGTACTGTCAGTGTCAAAAATCACACTTTTATGTCAAATTTTTCACTTGCTAAAACATGGCCATTTAGATAGGTGAAATATATCGCACTTTGTTTCGGGAATGGACCTTTTCAATTTAACGGCTATCTCTTTCTATCACTGCAAATAGTAAGAAAATGGCGCAAACAACTTCCAGTTGGGCTGTCAAACGAAACGTCAAAAATATTACACTCATTAAAATACCTGTATTCTCGGTGAAAATTACCATCGTTGACATTTTAACTTCAATAAAAGCTTTTGTAACTTATTTCGATAAGATGTTTTAAAGTTATCTGATATTTTACGTCTAATTTTTTTTAGAAACAAACGTCATAGATCTCACTTGTTCTTACTATGCGCAGATCCCCAATACGCATATCTTCTATCTCTTTAAATTGAAAAGGTCCATTAAAAAAGTGAGAAAATATGAAATGAGATGAGAGTGAGGTGAAATTTTATGTCACCTTGTGAGAAAATTCTCATATTTCAAGAATCGGTATCCAGATAAACGACCGGGAAATTTTGAAAAAAACACTCCTATTTCTAAAGCATTTTTAAAAAAATCTGATGTGGCCAGCACATTACCTTCCGTCAGTTCTATGTATTTTGTACAAATTTCATACGGAAAGTTCCTTGCTAAATTAAATATTCTATTTCTTGTACATTACCTTCCGGCAGTTGCATGTATTTTATGCAAATTTCATACAGAAAATTATTATTTTTTGACGTTTTCTATATACAGTGTAATGTATCTGCAGAAATAAAAGATTTATTATTATTATTATTTCTTGTACATTACCTTAAAGCAGTTGTATGTATTTTATACAAATTCCATACAGAAAGCAACAGATCCTATACCTATTTCCAGTAAAATTATAAGACAAACACACTATGTCAATTTCACTTGACACTGACAACTTTCAATCAAAATTTTCTTAATATAGTAGCTGTTTCCACAGCTATGGCTACTTTATGAAAATTAATTTCTTTATAATTTTTTAACTCTATATCCATTTAATATTAGGTATAAAATGCAATCAAATCGTATAGAAAATAAAATATTCTTTAATATTTATAATAACATTAAATGTGAAAAAATGATATTTAACATAGTTTTTTCAAGAAAAACTGTTAAAATCTTCAAATGCGGGTACTTCCGGTTGTCCAATTCTAACCAAAATCTAATCAGCTCTTCGCATGGATGTAACGAAGAGAAATACGAAAGAATTATAATTTTTAGAATTGTAGTATGGAAGTTATCGTAGACGAAAATTTTGTTACACACACACACACACGGACACACATACATACATACATACATACATACATACACACACACACACATACAGACATCATCGTAAAAATAGTAAAATCGTATTCTAGGGAGCCTAAAACGTGCTTATTCATCAAAAACTCACCACCGAATTTTTTGACCAAAGACAATATCTAAAGGTGACGGAAGGTAAAAAATATATTAGTAATACAAAGTATAGTTTGTCAAACATTCTTTCGCTTAATATACTATTACATCTCTTGTAGCATAAATAACCATTACCTCATAAAGCAAAACGTCCCTTCACTTAACTTTATGTAGAAAGTTTTCCTCAAAAATTACATTTGCGCGATAAACATTTCGCAATAATGACTACATTTTGTGCGTGTACTGATTGTATGCAAAAAAAAACACGGGTGTATTTAACTCTTTTAAAATAGAACAACATTTTAATCATTAAGAAAAATTTCCTCATATCAAATAATTTCATCAACCTACTACCCCTTATGCACAATTTCTTCTTTTAAAGTGGAACAAATTGTTTACAATTTAAGGTCAAGGAAAAACAAAACCAATTTGAATGTAAAAGCACATTGCATGTTACAAAATTCAATTATAATTTGTATTGTGAAAACTGCATATTAGATGTTATCTTTTAACTCGCGTGCATAAAAAGAAAAGAATTCTATGCGATTTCTTCTGTTGATTTATTGAATTGATAGACGGGACACGTTATTGGTTTGACATGAATTTATTGATGCTATTGAAAACTACCTGTATGAAATAAATTCTTGGAGTGTGTCTGGGATTCTGAATCTGAACTGGAAATCATTAGGATCGTTCGATTCCATTACAAGAAAAATAACGGGAAGAGGTATTTGATGTTCGTTTTATACCAGTTATTGTAAATCAAATAAGACGTACATTTATGGAAAAAAAATTCATAGGAAATTTATTTCATATAAAAAGTATTTTAAGCATTTTCGTAATGACAAGAATAGAGAGGATGAGCAAATTGAAAAAAGGAACTGTCTCAGAAGAAAATAAAAAAATGTTAAGTATACGTGTAATTTTTAGGTGATTTTAAATAAAAAATCTGATGTGGTCAGTACATTACCTTCCGTCAGTTCTTTGTATTTTGTATAAATGTCATACAGAAAGTTCCTTGCAAAAGATTTTATTTCTTGTACATTACATGTGTGTGTGTGTGTGCGTGTGCGCGCGTGTGTGCGTGCGTGTGTATGTGTGCGCGCGCGCGTGTGGGCGTGCGTGCGTGCGTGTGTGTGTGTGCATGTGTGTGTGCGTGCGAGCGTGTGTGTGTGTGCGTGCGTGCGTGTGTGTGTGACTGCGTGCGTGCGTGTGTGTGTGTGCGTGTGTGTGTGCGTGCGTGCGTGTGTGTATGGGCGTGCATGCGTGCGTGTGTGTGTGTGCGTGTGCGTGTGTTTGTGTGTTTGTGTGTGTGTGTATGTGCGTGCGTGCGTGTGTGTGTGCGTGCGTGTGTGTGTGTGCGCGCGTGTGTGTGTGCGTGCGTGCGTGCGTGCGTGTGTGTGTGCGTGTGTGCGTGCGTGCGTGTGTGTGTATGCGTGTGTGTGTGCGTGCGTGCATGTATGCGTGTGCGTGTGTGTGTGCGTGCGTGTGTGTGTGTGTGTGTCTGTGTGCGTGTGTGTGCGTGCGAGCATGTGTGTGTGTGTGTGCGTGTGTGTGCTTGCGTGTGTGTGTGTGTGTGTGCGCGTGTGTGCGTGCGTGCGTGCGTGTGTGTTTGTGTTGGGTGTGTGGGTGTGGGTGTGTGTGTGTGCGTATTCCTAGGTGTGACAAAATTTTCTAATGCGATAACTCTAATACTACAATTACAAAAATTATAATTCTTTCGTATTTCTCTTCGTTACATCCATGTGAAGAGCTGATTAGATTTTGGTTATAATTGGTCAACCGGAAGTACCCTCATTTGAAGATTTTAACAGTTTTTCTTGAAAAAACGATGTTAAATATTATTTTTTCACATTTAATGTTATTATAAATATTAAAGAATATTTTATTCTCTATACGATTTGAATGCATTTTATACTTCTATAGCTACCATTAGGTGCAGATTTGAAATCGACTGCCCGAGACCAGCCGAATACAATCTAATGTACAGAGATAGATTTTGAACGTCGCTCGCTAAGTTCACTGTGTTTTCTTGTTTGTTTATTAATCGAAATCTGATAGATTTCAATCTACAGTAAATATCAAAGTTACAAAATCAGACCCTAGTGTAAGTTTGTTAGCTATCGGTGTCAAATAAAGAGGTTATATTCAACCACAACTGTTTATTGGTACATATTTACAAACGTACTTTTCCAGTAATTCTTCTATTATCGATAATCGAAAGGATGCGGTATTTCGCTACCGTAAATCGGTGCGTGATTTTATGTATGTATGTATTAAAAAAATCTGTGGTTTAAAAAACAGGTGGACTCGAATTAGTAAAAAGTAAGAGAAAATAATGCAAAAATGTAAAGAGCAGAAATAAGCTTACGGGAAATAGCCTATCTAGAAGTTTCTGGAGCCAGTGTGGTATAATTTTAATATAATATTGTGAAATCATTACCAGTACTTACATGAGAATTACGTTTGAAATGTTCTGAAAAAAAAAGTAAATTGCAAATAAATTTTGTCTCTTTACTTCTGAAACATCCCCTTAGAAGATATTTTGAGAAAGGAAGGCAATAACAAAATTGGAAAACAGGCTTTTCTTTGTATTAAAGGATGGCAAAAGAATTATATAAAATAGAATTACCTTTATGTAAAATAATGATGTTAAACATTCATCCAAGTAATATAAAGCAATTTAAGCAACAGATTCAGCAGAAAAAATAAAATATGAAAATATAGATGGACAAATATCTCTGAGCGATAATGTGCAAACAAGTACAATGGGATTTATTTATTGTAAACATTAACATAAAGTACGTAGAGATTAAGATATTTAACATATAAAAACAGTTTTTTTTTAGTGCGTATTGCTGGCTAGATTATTTAAGACAAAAATACATGTAATAAAAGTTGTAGAGCATAAAATTTTGCATCTGAATCCATAAGCAAAATTAAATTTTTATGCCTTGTAATCTTACAAATGAGGTATGAAAATATCGAAAATAATAACCATAACCTGTCAAGCTAGGTTAGTTTATTCTTTTATTATTATTTATCTGTTTAAGTGAAAAATTATCAATTGAAATTAATAGATCATTCTTCATTAGAACAGAAATTATTAATAATATCTAATGAAAATAAACTAACCTAACATAACAGATAAGCCGTTAGACATTTTTTGTTAATTTATAATTTTGTCTCAATTCCATGGCTATCGCTATTTTTGGAGTAATTTTCGACATGTTCATTTTGTTTATTGATTCAGATATTTTATGCTTTACAACTTTTATGTGAAGCATTTTTGTCTAAAATAATTTGGGGGGCAATGTGCACTGAAAAGCTGTTTTTACATACTAAATCCCTATTTACAGGGTGAATATCGAAAAGTCATAGGGGTTTAACATGGTAAATCAGTTTTTTAATTATTTTAATTCCTGTAAGCTGAAATAGCTATTTGTGTATTTAGAGCGCAAAATGTGACATTGTCGATTGAGAGGTTGTTGCCGCGCGACGCGAAATCGACAATGACCATTTGCGCTCGAAACACACACATGATCTTTTTTCTACAGTCTATATACAAAGTAGCCATCTGCGTTCTCTTTTGTCAACGCAAAATGTCACTTTGCCGCTCATGCGTGACAAAGTATAAAAAACGCTCGCTGTTCAAATTTCTAACTATAACTGCTCTGTCGGTATTTTACATAACCAAACAAAATGCCGCACTGCTGTGAAAATAAAATAGGATAAATTAAAATTAAATATAAATTGTGTGAACAGTTGTGCTACCACCTACAAAAGTTTGGCGTGAACGCTCCCAATGGACATCCACTTTTTCACTGCACTATTTTAATGTACTTGAAACTAATAAATTACACAAAAAATATTTTGTTATGCCGGAGGACCCCATTATGGCGACTGTAAAAATTACACAAATAGCTATTGTTTCAAGTACATTAAACTAGTGCAGTGAAAAAGACTATGTCCATAGGAAGCTAGCGTTAACGCTAAACTTTTGCAGGTGACAGCACAACCGTTCACACAATTTATTTTATATTTAATTTATCGTTATTTTCCATTTTTCTTGAGCTATTGCTTCAATCTAATCTAAGAATTATATACTTTCGTTTTTATAAATGAATGCCCTAATTTATTTTCACCGCAGTGCGGTATTTTGTTTGGTTATGTAATATACCGACAGAGCAGTTATATGTCAGGTTGACTTGTGAAGATGGTAAATGTGTAACTACAGTGCCATTAGTTTCTGACTAAACGTTTCCATTTAAGAATGTAGACAAGTGACATTTCTCAACATTGTATAGTTAGAAATTTAGACAGCGAGCGTTTTTTTTAATTTGTCGCACATGAGCGGCAAAAGTGACAAAAGAGAGCGCAAAAATTTATAATAATATTACAGTTTTCATGAGCTTATATTAAACAATTGCATTGTTTCTAATTTCAGTTAAAAATAAAACAGTTTGACAGTTAAATACAATGCAATTGTTTATTTTTTGTCATAATCCATGATTGCCTAGACCAAAAGCTCATAAAAACAGTCACTTTATAATTATTTTTTTCGTTTACATAAGGAGCTAGAATAATCACTTTACATGGTTTAGATGCATAATTTAAATCTTTAAAGCTTTTATTTGAAGTATTTTTGCATAAAATAATTTGGTAACGTTTGCGCAAAGAAAAACTGATTTCCCATGTTAAATGCCTATGGCACACTTTTCGATTTATACGCTGATGATATGCGTCACCAGAGCTGGGCAAAGTACCGGAAAGTAGTACTTGAAGTACAAGTACCAAGTATCTTGATGTTCTTAAAAGTACTTGAAGTACAAGTACTTTTTTAGTTCCTAAAGTACTTGAAAGTACCAAGTACTTAAAAAAGTACTTGTAAATTTGAGTGCAAGTACATTTTTCAGATAATTGATATTTTTCTGATTATATGGACCTTAAAAGGTGATTGTTGAGAAAAATTTCAATATGCGATATTTATTTGGTTATTTAAAACAAGAGTTCCTCGCTGGGACTGCCGTATCACCTGGCGATCTCATGACGTAAAATTGACGTCATATGATCGCCATGCGATGCGAGAAGCTGTACCGAGATGTTAGAATGACGTCATTTTTACGTTAGGCGATCGCCAGGCGATACGCAAAGTCCTAGCACTGTAGTTAGGTAATACAAACATTTATGTATATGCAATATGCGCAGATTAGAATTAATTTATTTATGCCAAAAAATTTGCAAATATATCTTTACTTTCATATTATCGCTGAAAATATATTTATTAATGAAATTCACATAACACCACACCTCTGCAAAAGAAACACTGACAGACAAACAAAGTAATTCAAGTACATTTAAAGTAATTCAAATAAAATAAAAATAAAATAAATATATCATCACGGCTTATTACCCATTGCTGGGTGTGCCAATCTGCTTTGTACGCAGATATCGGTAAAGATGATATATTTGCACCGTGCGGGCGCTTACCAGGCGTCACCTCTCGGGCACTCATTGCTGGCGTGGAGAGTGCACCACAGCGGTCAATTTTGTGCCATTTAAAATTGGAAATAATTGGCGTCGGTCGGGATCGAACCCGATTCCCCAGATTCTCGACCTGACACTCAGGCACGAGACCCCGTAAAGTAATTCAAGTACATTTAAAATACTTCAACTACATTTAAAGTACTTCAAGTATTTTTCATTGTACTAAGTACCAAGTACATGTGAATAGATTTACTTTGTCAAGTACAAAGTACTAAAAATAGAAAGTACTTCAAGTACAGTACTTGAAGTACTCAAAGTACTTGCAAGCCTAATAAAGTACTTTTGTTGCAAGTATTGCCCAGCTCTGTGCGTCACCATCAGCTATAATAAACGCCTTAAAAATATGTTGCCACTTCATTCCACAATACACTCGTGTATTGCTGGTCACATTTTTGAATTGACCAAACTTTATCATTCTCGAATACATAACTTGATCACTTTTACTGTATTTTATATAAATATATAGCTACTTATAATGGATTAATATTGTCTACATTGAGATTCGCAATGTCATGTATGAATGGAACCCTACTCCGCCAATCTGCCGCACGTCTGCTTGTTAGTTTTAGTTTGCGTGCATGAGGCATGTTTGCTGCTTCCCTCATTAACACCATCTACATCACACCACACCCCAAATACTGTGTATTCTTCAGACTTTCTCTATATATTGTATACTTTCTTTGTATTATATTGTCACTTCACTATCTCAGTGTATATCTTGTTGTTCGGTGTTTTAAAACAAATTATAAATACCAATAAATAAACGATATAATAACTATATTACTGCGGTGGTATGGGTTAGTGTATAATCCGTTGGAAACAGGATGACGAATTAATAATATCTTTCAAAATTCTATGCAAAAGTTTCAGTAACTACTGTAAATCATTGACAATAAATTAAATATATATGTATATATATACAGGTGAGTCTGGGAAGACTCCCCCCCCCTTTAACTTTTTTATTATAAGTAATAGAAAAAAATGGCTCATATAAAAGTTTTAATATTTTACATATACCTACTATTTGATGGCAGATGTAGATATTTTTTATAAAGTCAGGTTTATAAGATACGACTATCAACTTTTATTTTTCAAATGGCAACCTATAATTATTTTAATAAAATAGAAACCGCCATTTTTTTCTCTTTTCAACGATGTATTATTTTTTATTAATGTATTTGAAACATTTCGAGAAAAATTAAATAACTTAGAAATATTAGAAATATTTTTTAAACAAATATTATAGGTGGCTATGTGAAAATAAACAAAACGTAACAATGTAAAACAATTAAATTAATGTCAAAAAAGTATACATTTGTTTTTTTTAATAATCATTGGAGGGAACAATGGATAGGACGAGGTGGACCTATTTCATGGCCAGCAAGATCTCCTGATCTTACGCCTATGGATTTTTTTCTTTGGGGATACGTCAAGGATCTTAATAATAACTTTATTGATTATTAATCAAAGGCGGAGGTTCAGCCAGAGGCTGCTTTTCAACCCAACCCAATACATACATAGTAGGTACATAAACACGAAAATACATTGCGTTACTCTTGAAAAATAATACATATGTGTATATGTTAAAAAACAAAGAGAACATTCAAAAACAAAATATAAATTATTAAATACAAAATTTTAAGTCAGCAAAGAACAAGTTTTCAGCAGGTCGTACAAGTATATGTCTAGTTAATAATTAAAGATTTTTGAAATGTCTATCAGAAGATACCTACAGATGTAGAAGACATGAAAGAGCGTATTCGAAATGCTTTTCAGAATATTTCGCGATACATGCTGCCAGATATTCGAACACATGACGTTCAACGCTTGAATTTTTGTATTACAGAACATGGTCGTAATTTTGAACATTTGTTTTAAGTTGTTTTTGTTACTAAATTTGTTGTTTTAGTTTGCTAAGTTGTATAGCATTGTTACGTTTTGTTTATTTTCTTATAGCCACCTATAATATTTGTTTAAAAATTATTTCTAATATTTCTAAATTATCTCATTTTTCTCGAAATTTTTCAAATACATTAATAAAAAATAATACTTCGTTGAAAAGGTTGGCGGTTTCTATTTTATTAAAATAATTATAGGTTGCCATCGGAAAAATAAAAGTTGATAGTCGTATCTTGTAAACCTGACTTTATAAAAAATATCTACATCTGCCATCAAATAATATATGTAAAATAATAAAACTTTTATATGAGCCATTTTTTTCTATTACTTATAATAAAAAAGTTAAAGGGGGGGGGCGTCTTTCCAGACTCACTCTGTATATATATATATATATATATATATATATATATATATATATATATATATATATATATATATATATAAAATTCGCGAAAAGTAAATACACAAAAATTATATACAAATTTCCCCTATATCACCCCCCTAGACCAAAATCCTAGGAACGCCATTGAGGTGAACAATGGCTACTTACCTAGCTTTCTTATTAGAATAGACTCTTTTGATTATTAAAGATTTTACGCGTTTCCGTCAATATCTCTAAAACAGGGAAGAATTGATTTATAGGTTATTGAAATTTTTTTACTTAAAATGACCCCTAGAGTACATGATAACAGTTTGTCGGTTTCCTAAGGGGACATTCTGTATGTACGTACATAAAACATGGTCCATCGGAAGATGCACCATAGGGATTTCATTGTTAATTCTGAATTGTTCTAATATTGTCGCCTGCAATTATTATATTTGAGCAAAACAATTAAAGAAACATTTTATGTTTACAACTGAACATCTTGCAATAGCTTCCATAAAATTGGCAGCCATCTATATCATCCTGTTTCCAAAAGGCCGTAAATCACTACTCAGTTATAAATACTTGTCACCGGGACGTAGAATGAAGCGTCACAAATTGTAACCGCTCGAAGTAAACGGCAACTCAAAACCCAGGAACGCAAATTGCGATTGCCTGATTCGCGAAATGAGATTCAGCATCGAAAATTCGATTTGCACTTGAAAACGACACATTATTCGCCCGCTTTGATTTGTGATACGGACGGAAAACTCATCAAAAATACGAATTTAACAGTGGTGCTCAAACGAAGGGGTGTAATTGGTTTTTTCCTTATTTGGAAAGATTTTATTGGAAATGTTTATTATATTTTTTGGCAAATAAATAATTGTATACGGGGTGAGTCAAAAGGAAAGTGAAATGTCTACAAATCAATACCAAGTGTCTTAGACCGACCGACACGTAGGAGATATGCATGTGAAATAAGTTAATTGTGAATAGTATCTCCCCAGTGCAAGATATTAAGTTGAAATTTTTTATACTCATTTGGAAGATAATTCTACAGATTACAGTCGAAATTAGTCAATTTAAATTTGTAATATTAGAAAAAATTGAGAAAATTTGTACAATTTCCAGGATTGTTTTTCATATCCCGGAATAAATGGTTACTAAGTAACAGCTTCAATAGCATAGTGGTAGCGTGTGTGCTTGGTAATAAACAAAACTCTGACAGTAGTTCAGTCAATGAATGCTTAAAAATGGATTGTAGACAGAGCTGGGCAAAGTACCGGAAAGTAGTACTTGAAGTACAAGTACCAAGTATCTTGATGTTTTTAAAAGTACTTGAAGTACAAGTACTTTTTTAGTTTCTAAAGTACTTGAAAGTACCAAGTACTTAAAAAAGTACTTGTAAATTTGGGTGTAAGTACTTTTTCAGATAATTGATATTTTTCTAATTATATGGACCTCAAAAGGTGATTGTTGAGAAAAATTTCAATATGCGATATTTATTTGGTTATTTAAAACAAGAGTTCCTCGCTGGGACTGCCGTATCACCTAGCGATCTCATGACGTAAAATTGACGTCATATGATCGCCATGCGATGCGAGAAGCTGTACCGAGATGTTAGAATGACTTCATTTTTACGTTATGCGATCGCCAGCCGATACGCAAAGTCCTAGCACTGTAGTTAGGTAATACAAACATTTATGTATATGCAATATGCGCAGATTAGAATTAATTTATTTATGCCAAAAAATTTGCAAATATATCTTTACTTTCATATTATATATATTTATTAATGAAATTCACATAACACCACACCTCTGCAAAAGAAACACTGCCAGACAAACAAAGTAATTCAAGTACATCTAAAGTAATTCAAATAAAATAAAAATAAAATAAATATATCATCACGGCTTATTACCCATTGCTGGGTGTGCTTTGTAAGCAGATATCGGTAAAGATGATATATTTGCACCTTGCGGGCGCTTACCAGGCGTCACTTCTCGGGCACTCATTGCTGGCGTGGAGAGTGCACCACAGGGGTCAATTTTGTGGCATTTAAAATTGGATATAATTGGCGTCGGTTGGGATCGAACCCGATTCCCCAGATTCTCGACCTGACACTCAGGCACGCGGTCACGAGACCCCGTAAAGTAATTCAAGTACATTTAAAATACTTCAAGTACATTTAAAATACTTCAAGTACATTTAAAGTACTTCAAGTACATTTAAAATACTTCAAGTACATTTATAGTACTTCAAGTACATTTAAAGTACTTCAAGTATTTTTCCAAGTACTAAGTACCAAGTACATGTGAATAGATTTACTTTGTCAAGTACAAAGTACTATAAATAGAAAGTACTTCAAGTACAGTACTTGAAGTACTCAAAGTACTTGCAAGCCTAATAAAGTACTTTTCTTGCAAGTATTGCCCAGCTCTGATTGTAGACAGACTTTTGTGCGCACTTTTTTTGACTGGGCTGTGTTCAGAAGTGTTTGGAGTTTTGGAGATGAATTTACCAAAAGTCCTGAGGTCTCCGAGAGGAGCTAACTTCAGGGCATAGCAAAATTACCGGTAGGTGCCCACCTTGCAGTTGCCGTTGGTCGACTCTCAGGAGTACAGCTAGATGGAAGAGAATTTCCCTTTTTCCTAGGAATTTTACAGTTATAAGGGAAAAGGAGATTTTATATTAAGAAGAGGGAAAATATATAATTTTATCAAAAATTATCATTATAGGCATTTACGAAAATTCTACCGGTAGATACCGCATCTACCGATTGCGTTCGAAAACACGAGTAGTTAATAGTTACCGTGTTCGAAAATTGTACCATATCTACCAGGTCCATCTACCGGATCCATGATTTATGGATCGAGCAATTCAGCCGGTAAATGTGGTAAATGGAGAATCTAACCTCAAAAAAGATAGTGACACAAGCAAACCGCGCGCGTTAAAAATGAAATGTGTTCCATGTGGAAATCGGAAGTAGGATTGTGCTCAGTTTGTTAACTACGTCAAATTTCAAATCTGTTTCGAACTTTCAAATTTTTTTCGTAGGTTAGAAATCTACCCGGTTTACCACTTGCGTTCTTAAAATATCGATTCCGGTAGCTGTAACCTAGTAAACAACTGTTTACCGATATATACCGGTAACAGTTCACCGGTAGAATTTTCGTAAATGCCTTATATGAATAAAAAATCTGATGTGGTCAGCACATTACCTTCCGTCAGTTCTATGTATTTTGTATAAATGGCATACAGAAAGTTCCTTACAAAATATTCTATTTCTTGAACATTACCTTAAGGCAGTTGTATGTATTTTATACAAATTCCATACAGAAAGTTTCTAGCAAAAGATCCTATATTTTCAGTAAAATTATAACACAAACATACTGTCAACTGCACTTGACACTGGCGCCTTTCAATCGGAATTTTCTTAATATAGCAGATGTTATAGCATAGCTGGCTAATATATGATATTTAATTTCTTTATAATTTTTTTAACTCTATATCCATTTACTATCAAGTATAAAATGCATTCAAATCGTATAGAGAATAAAATATTCTTCGATATTTATAATAACATTAAATGTGAAAAAATGATATTTAACATCGTTTTTTCAAGAAAAACTATTAAAATCTTCAAATGTGCTTATTCATCAAAAACACACAACCGATTTTTTTGACCAAAGATAATACCTTCCTTACCTAAAGGTGACGGAAGGTAAAAATACAAATGATAATGTGAAAATTACTTTGAAAAAAATAACGATTTTCAACAACTTTAAACTAGAAAACGGTTAAGGATAAGAAAAAAATTATTAGGAACTATTTTATGCCGAATGCAATAAAGACCAAAAGAAGATACACATTTTGCTATGCCCTTAAGTTAGTTTCCATCGGAAACCCCAGAACTTTTGGTATATTGATCTCCGTACACCTCCAAACACAGCCCAAAACTAATTTTTGGATTAGTGAATTCTATTCTATCCCGGTATTTAAACTAACAAGTATACAAAATTTCAGCGGAGAGATACTATTCACAATTAACTGATTTCACATGTTAATCTCCTATGTGTCGGTGTCGGTCGGCCTAAAACACCCGGCAGATACATCTTCGAAAATTTATTATACATTAAACATTTAAGGATCGGTATTTCCATCTCCTGATAAAGTTCAGAATAACTATCCATCAGATAAAATGATAAAATATCGCATCGAATAGAGGCATAGGTAAATGATATAAATTATATTGAACGTGGTTTTTTGATGCGATATTGTTCATTTATCCGACATATGTTATCCAGCAGTTTATCCGAATATGGAAATATCGGTCCTAAGACAGTATAACTCGAAAACAAATAAAAATTGGAATACAACATTTGTTTTTTTTAATAGTCATATATTTAATGTATAGTATACACTCCAGAAGTTTGGAATATTCCTCCTAACTAACCCTGTATAGGTCGCGAGCAGACACGTGACTCGAGCGACCTTGACTTGCTTGGGATCAGCTGATTTGTGTGCGCATGTCATTTTGACAAGGACATTGTCAATTTGAAAAGATCAATGTTTTGACTTATTTTGATTTTGAATTGCTAACATGGTAATATTTTATAATTTTTAGGCAGTAAAACACATGTAATTAAAAATAATAACATTTTAGCAGTTAAAAATCAAAATACGTCAAAACATTGGTCTTGTCAACATGACATTGTTGTGAATAGAGGTATTGTTGAACATTTATTATATTAAAATTATGAATTTTTGTAAGCCAAAGTTTGTTAAGATGTGCTAAATTATAGTTTTGATATTTTGTTAATAGTATGTAGGCTAATTTATTGGAAATTAATGTTGATAATACATAACTTCAAATTTTCGTATGTTGCATTTTAAAATGGACAAATATTACATTGCTGTCATTTTTTGACAGTAGTATGTAACCATGGAAGTGATTGACTATGGCCCAGTTGCATAAAGCATTGTTAACTTTAATCACGTTGTTAACTTTGACAAGGCTTCTTTTCTAATGTATTTTTGATATGTATCCATGGTTAAAATGTGTAGTTAAAAACATGATCAGCTAATTGCACGTTAAAATAAATTCACTGTATGTTATTGGAAATAATATGAATCTGGTGTTGAATGTTGACGAATGCAAGGTGTTAGGATTTAAAAAGAGTGATTTGATGGCGAAATATAATAAAAGAATGTTTTTGTTAATTTGGATACCATGATGATGGTAACAAAAAAAAGAGAGTGACTGCCGTGGGGTGGAAATGAGTTCTTTACGATTATTTTAGAAGGGATTGCGTGAGAAATTTTTTATACAGGGTGTTGTTTTATGCAATTTCCTGCTCTCCTATTCATTTTACGGCAAAATAAGTAGAGTGTAAAGTTGTTCAAAATTAAGGTTACATTTAAAACTGTTTTTGCACTATTATTATGTATTTAGTTCCTTACAATTTTAAACAGAAATTTCAAAATTTTTGTCACTTCGTAGCAATAGTCATGACATTTTCTTTCTTTTTTCTGGTCAGAAATTATCGATAAACGTCAAACGTCAATGAAAAATATATCCCTTATTCTTCTTTAACTAGTCGAACTTCGATAACTCAAACCATGACTTGCCACAAACAAAGTTGGAGTTATCAAGACTTGGGGTTATTAAATAAAATGCATATGCATAAATATTATTTATGTACGTATGTATTTATTTGAGTAAAAATCACTTACCTTATGATATATACAGTTGATATATGTATACAGATCAAAGTTATAAACATTATTTTAGTATAAAAAAAGTCAGTTATTTGTGACTGACGAGAGAATTTTTTATTTTGATTTTCAATAAAAAAAAGCTTCAATGTTATTTAAACCATTATACAGGGAATCGGTTGTATGTTCACTGGTTTTTAAATACGAACGCAAAACGCTCAACGAATTTTCAACCAACTCGTTTGAAGGAGGTTGCTGCAAATCATTCTCCATCATATCACTTTCACTGTCATCTGTATAGTCGAGCTCTACAGATTAGGATTCAGATTTGTAGAGCTCGACAATATCTTCATTTGCTGGAAACTCCGAAGTAACAATATCATCATCCACATGTATAAAATCATTTCAGGTGGCACCTTCAGGTGTAATTTTGACATTTTTCCAAGCTTCATATTCCAATTGCAATTGAATTTCTTCCTCACGTTTTTCATTCATACGTTCACTTATGAAAATCAAAGGAATTTCATCCTCTTCGTCCCACTCAGAATACTGACCAAAGGCGGCTTTTTTAAAACAGTAGACACTGTATTTGCCGGAACATTATATTTCAGAGCTACATCTGTCTTTCGTGAACCACTTTCCACTTCTTTGATCAGTCTAAATTTTTCATCAGTAGATAAAGTTTTTAAAGTACGTTTTAATGACATATCAGCAATGAAAATGTCTTAAACGTGATAAATCAAGTAGGCACAGTATTTCTTTTTTCACTTAATAATAATTAACAAAGCGTATGTTTGAACTTCAGTAGTACAGAAACCGAACTGCCTCCATCATCATGTTACAAAAACACCTGTTACAAAATCACGTAATAGGGGATTTCCCCCAGAATTCGACTTATTGAAGCTGGCGCCAAATATTCTGTTCGAGTTATAAAGATATTCGAGTAATCGAAGTTCGAGTTATCAAATAAAAATTACCCATAATTCTCACTCTTGGCGCCAGTTTGATTCGAGATATCCAAAATACGAGTTATCGAAGTTTGACTTACTGAAGTTCGACTGTATTTCCATCATAATAATTCTTTACAAAGATACATTCCTTATACGAATAAACATTAATTATTTAATTTAGTTTATACAAAAAAAAATTGACAGAATATTCATATATTGTTTTGTCCAATGGCATACGTCATGGCTATATTGCTACTATTTAACGGAATTTTTGAAATTTATTTTTAAAATTGCGAGTAAACCAAAAATCTAATAAGAAATATAAAAATAGTTTTGTGTACAACTTTTAATTCTGTATAACACAGTTTTTTTTCCGTAAAATGAACAGGAGAGCAGAGGAAATTGCGAAAAACTAAAATCCCATGATAAATCCCTGTATTCGCACTTGACAGTCAACACCCTGTATATATATATATATATATATATATATATATATATATATATATATATATATATATATATATATATATATATACCGTGTGTCTACTTTTTTTATGGACCATAGGTGATACAATGGTAAAATTTTCATATGGCTGTAAATTCTGCCCTATTAATTTTAGAACTAAAGTGTAAACATAAAAAATGTTCAGAATTAAATACTGCATCAAATTAGCCTAAATTTGTTGATATAATAGGTTCTTGCCATGAGAAAAAAATATCAGTATTTAAGCTTTTTACAGAGTGCCATGCAAGACAAAATATGCAATTTAAGTAGTCATATTATTTTACTTTAACAGATAAAAGTTTATTAATTGATATTTAATTGTTAATATTGTTCCATTGGTTTTTTTCTGAGATGACAAATGTATCCATGCTACTAGTTAATGAATTCAATAATTTTAAAAACTTTGTCAGATGTCATCTGCCAAATTCAAGCAATACAACTGTTTAAAATTTTGTAATAGTGATCATGGCACTCTGTAAGTAGCTAAAAATTATTACTTATATTTTGCCTCTCTTTCGCAAACGAAACGCATGCAAACAATAATTTTAGACTTTTTAGATGCAGTTTTTAATTCTGAACATTTTTTGTATTTACACTGTTGTTCTAAAATTAATAGGGCAGAATTTACAGCATTATCAAAATTTTACCATTGTATTTCCTATGGTCCACAAAAAAAGTAGACACACGGGATATATATATATATATATATATATATATATATATATATATATATATATATATATATATAGAGAGAGAGAGAGAGAGAGAGAGAGAGAGAGAGAATGTGTGGTTAGGAAGAATCTTGTTAAGAGAGTCTGAGACCAGGAGTGAGTCGTGAGTGAGTTGACATGGTTTGGACAAGTGAAAGGAATGACGACTTGTCCCAGGACGAACTTATGCTATTGTTATTTTAAAACCTATTCAATATTATTTTACGAAATTTAGTATTTAGGGGTTTTCCGACATACCCGTTTCAGCTAAAATATTTTCAAAACAGTAGCACTTCCGGTTAAACCGTTGTAAAATTATATTGAATATTTTTTAAAATAACGAAAGCGAAAGCTCGTCCTGGGGCATTCTATATATGTCACCCACAAAAAAATGTCAATATTTTAACCACATATTCTTTATACAGTGTGTTTAAAAAAATTCCTAACTCGGAGTAGGCTATGAACAAAGGAACGTATGTCAATTTAAAAATATTTCATTAAATGTCAATTTGAAATGAGATATTGTCAAAAATGTTATCTCAATAAATCAATGATTTTCTTCTTGAATCTTATTTAGAAATGAAAACAAATTACAAAACGGCGAATATCGATGTACTGTATCCTTCTTTATTGTCTTTTCTGCTTAAAATTACATATCAAGATCAATTTTGACATCTTGACTTTTGAATTGAATAATGATCAGACAAACGTTTCTCTTTTCATAGCCTACTCCGAGTTAGGAATTTTATTGAACACACTGTAATTTAAAGAAAAAAGATATTTCCGATCTCGTCTCCTACAGGAGTACCAACTTCTTGAAGATGCCCCTAGAGGAGTCTCATTTCGAAACGGTTATAGATGAATTTGGTAATTTTTAAAAAAAATCTATTGGTTATTGAAGGTAGATGGGAGTAAAAACAATGGAAACTTTTTATTCTTAGTATTTTATTATTCTTTTTTTAATTCATTTAAAAGTCCTCTCAATTCTAAAACAAAAAATTACTCAAACAATTCAAGAAATATATCGTTTCATAGCGTTTTCTGATCGCCGTTCCAAACAAGTCTTACGCAAGACAATATTAATTTTCTATTGACCTTCTGAAGACCAACCGTCGCTTTACGATTGCTGAAATTGCTGCAGAACTGAAGAAACTCCACCTTACCCGGGCTCCAGAGCGAAATTCTTGTTTATATTTGATTCACCCTCGTACGTTTACGTAGACGTTTAATGTGTAAATGAACGGATGTTATATCAAATATAAGAACTTGTGTGAATGTAAACGTGGCAAACGAAGATAAGAATGACTAACAAAGGACGACTGGTACAAGATTAAATTTACAAATTATGAATCTTTGCCATTTCATCAGTTTCAAAATCCCTTTAATTAAAAATTAACCGACCCATTATTACATATTTTGTTTGAGCACCACTGTTTAAACATCCGCGAATCTCGGCTAATTTAATTGTCAAACATACCAACATACAAACACGCACACAGCCCACAACACAATAAGATAAGTAGAATAGAAAATACGTATTTCCCAGTCCCAGTACAGAGACATCTAGCGATGCAGTCGCGAACCAATCATATTTCATGTCATCCCAAGTGGTGGGGGGAATAATAAGAGTGGGGGAAGGGGTTGATCGTGTTTGATTCATTAGAGTTTGTGATTTGTGAATTGTTCAATTGTTGAAAATTGTGTTGTGTTCGTCAAAATGGAGAATTGTTTCCTGTATAATAACATGTACGAAGTAGAATATAATAATAAGAATAAGAAGACTGTATCATTAATAGTTAACCATATTATATTTTATGTATTTTTATTTTGAAAAAGAAATTAATACTTTTGTTTGAAGGTTGTAAACAATAGTTGATTTTGGCTACACACGTATCTCGAACAGACATTGTCTTTATTTTTACAAAAAATATACTACACGACGTTTCGATTGATAATATTATCAATGTGTTATTAGTCAAATTAATACTTTGTATTTATTTATTATTATTCTTCAAAGAATCTACGAGTAACATAATTTTTCAATTTAAAAATACCGAAATTTTTAGACTAACATAAAAACTGGACGTGTTTTTCGGTGATTACGAAAAGGGAAGATCGTGCTCTATGGCACTTATTATAGAAGATTTATAACTTAACATATATGAATCGATAAGAAGATTTTATTTTGTGTTTTATTTATAATATATAATATCTATATTTAATTTGTGGTACTCATCAAGAGGCAGTAATAATTAAAATAAATAAATATATATGAATTTGACAGACTCCACTGGCAAGACCTGACGATCTTACTAAGTGCAAGAAAGTGCGCACTGAGTAAGGTTCGCTTCACTCAAAAAATATAAATGGAACACGTAAAACTCAGTTATTGCGTACTAGATATATAAATTATAGATACAAATTAAAGAAAAAAATCTGCTGTGGCCAACACAATACCTCCCGCCATTTTTTACAGCCTGAGTCACAAAAAAGATTGAGTTAATCCTTATTTTTGGATTAGCTAATTTTACTCTAATTTTGACAGTTTATTTCTTGAAATATAGTCTAATCTAATCCAAGTAACTATCATTTTTTTAAACCTCTCAACAGGATTAAATACCAATTACAGAGTGGGTTCACATTCACACACATCCATGCCTTAGTGGAATTCGAAGTCAGAGCCCCGAGAGCACTTATGATATGAGGCGTTGCGCTAACCATTGAGCCAACGGAGCTATAATAAAATGAAGATTAAATTTTAAGTACCCAGATAGAATAGAATTCACTAATCCAAAAATACATACCTACATATTTACTTATGCTGGAAACTGTATTGAATTCCTTTTCTATTGTTCTATTTACTTTTTTCTTTTTAAAACGTTACTAATATTATTTTGAAATGATTAGATTTTTATTAGTGATATTTATCTGTCAGTTACATACATTTGAAAAACTGCGTTTTGTTTGTTTAAAGCGTAGTTCTGGGATTTAAATTGTAGATAATTTTATAAATTTATCCATAACTCCAGACCCAGACAAGCTTCGTTGATACTATTTTTACCTCCCGCTACCCTTGGTAAGAGAGGTATAGGTATCGTGCTAAAAATCGCATATCAAGATTTTGGTAATTGACCATGTTTTAAGGTCCCTATAATCCAATTTTAACATTTTCACAATGATGTCTGTGTGTATGTGTGGATCCTCCACTCTAATTCAAATACTATTGTTCAGAAAGACTTTAAACCTTGTTTTTATACCTTATTCTAATAAGGGAAGAAGTCATTAGATTTAGGTGTAAATCAGATAACCGGAAATGGTGCTTTACTTGAAGCTCAAAATAATTTTTTCTCCGAAAAATACCTTCAAATGTTATTTTTTCGAGATTTGTGTTATGATAAAATTTAAAGATTATTAAATTTTCTACAGATTTGCATAAATACTTTTTCTATATATTTTATGGATAAATTTATAAAATTATATATAAATTTAATCCTAGAGCCAGTGCTTTAAACATGCATAACTCCTTGGTTACACAGTTCATATCTCAAATGTGTGTACCTGACAGATAAATGTCACTGTCAAAGAACTAATCATTTCAAATTAATAATAGTAACGTTTTAAAAGGAAAATAGTAAATAGAACGAGAACTATAGTTATATGGAATGGATCCAACGACCATTTACACTGAATGATCCATTACAGATTCCAGCATAACTAAATATGTAAGTATGTATATTTAAATTAATAAAAACTAAATAGCGGGAAGTATTGTGTTGGCCACATTTTTTAACTCTATATCCATTTAATATGAAGTATAAAATGCAGTCGAATCCTATAGAGAATAAAATATTCTTTAATATTTCTAATAACATTAAATGTGAAAAAATGATATTTAACATAGTTTGTTCAAGAAAAACTGTTAAAATCTTCAAATGAAGGTACTTCCGGTTGACCAATTGTAAACAAAATCTAATCAGCTCTTCATATGGATGCAACAAAGATGAATACAAAAGTATAAATTATAGTATTAGAGTTATCGCAGACGAAATTTTTGTTATACACACATACAGACATCATCGTAAAAATAGTAAAATCGTATTCATCGAACTTTTTTGCCAAAGACAATACGTTCGTTACCAAAAGATGACGGAAGGTAAAAAAGGTGCTCGATTCTCATAGACACATTCGATGAAATGTACAGTTTTCGAAACCGATTACCACGCAATACTTCCACAAATATATCAGATTTAGTAAAAAAAAAAATCAATCAAAATGATTTAAAAAATACCATTAAATATCTAATAGTCGACGCATTAAAGCGTAATATCTGTTTTGAATGCATCTGGGATACCTTGGTTCGAATCCATCGGCCAACTAAGTGTGCCAATATATTAATCATTAAGTTATACTCAAGCCTGATGATCTAATTAGTTGTCTGGCTTAAATACATATACATAATTATTGTTGCTGTGTGCATAAGAGTATACCGAAATTCCGGTTCCGGTTGTTGCAGTGATTACAGTAGTAATCAATTATTTTGTCATAGGGTTAAATAATGTTTGGATGTAAATGGGCTGACGGCACATTGATGATGGTCATTATCATCATTAGAAATAGTTTAACGCTGATTGCGGTAATGAAGCTACATTTCAGAGGTTCGATTCCGTATATTTGTCACAGCCAAAAGCTGAAACCCGTTCGTTTACAAACTAACTTAGCTAAATGTTTGCATAATGGACAAATGATTCTGCCAAATCAGCAAGGAACTTGATGCCCTTTAATTTCATATCTTAAAATTTGTAGTTGAACTACTATTACATACAACAGATATTAAAGAAATAACGTATGGACCTAAAATTTTGAGAAAATTTTTAGATACTGATAACTTTTTTAAAACTCTTTTACTTTTTAAACTAATTATTACAACAATTAACAATAAGTATAACAATTAATATTTAACATTTAAATTATTGATAATGGACTATTATTCAATGGCCCTTAATTTGTCTTCTGACTTGCCCCATCATCCGCTGGACAACATCTGGATCGATTTCTCGAATCTTTTGGTAAATGCGACGTCGTAATTGTTCTTCATTTGCAGCTTCCCATCCCTTGTCGTACACTTTTCTGGTCAATATTAGTGATGCACGACGAGGTGAGTGTACTCTTGCATCTCGTCTCGTCTCGTTGCATTATGCGAGACGAAAACGAGAGCGAGATTGCAGTTTAAAATTCGAGGCGGGATCGATATAACAACTGCTAGAAGCGAGAAATCTCGCGAGATCCTCGCGAGAGTCTCGCAATAAAAACTATTTGTAACTATATAGCTTTGATTCATAAATTGAATTAAAATTGCACCGTACAAGGAGTGGAGTCAATGCTAATTCGTGCATAGAACACGCGAATGTGAAAATTATATGAATTCACTATATTTTTTGAGTCTATCTACAGTCGATTGGTATCGGTCCCAGAGCGGGGAAATGCAAAATAAAGACAAATTCGGTTTTGCATCCAGAACTAGTTTTTTACAATAATTCATCCCAGTTAAAACCACGGTTAATAAAATTCTTACCGCCTCTGAAAAGTAAAGGATTTTATATTAAGCGTCGCTTCAATACGGAGAGAAGCGGAGTGATTGGTTGCCGGCGGGTTACCAGTGTAGCGGTTTTTTATGACTAAATCTTACTTAAATAGTAGCATATATTTTTTATATATTTATATGATAAAGTGTAGATACTTTTACATACAAAAAATATTTTTTTAATGTTTAATTTGTTTTACTGATGACAGAATATATTAAGAGATGTTCGCGTATTGAAATAGTTTAGAGACCATAATTTGGTAATAAATTGGATATTTCAGAGGTAAATTAAATTATTTACTAACTTATCACATTTTCTGGTGACTGTAAATGAATAAACATCATGTTCGTAATGAAATAATTTGATAACCAGAATTTAGTGTTTCGTCTCTATTATAGTTATACGACTGCAAATATACAAAAGACGGTGCGATTGGTGCGAACTTGTCTCGTGTAGTTAAACTGTTACGTAAATACATAGTGCGCAAGCGCTTATTTTTATAGCGAGACTCTCTTGTAGTTAAACTGTGCGAGAACGAGACGAGACCCAAAAAAAAATGTGCGAGAACGAGACGAGATCGATATTTTATATTTCTCGTCTCGTCTCGCTTCGCGTGCATCACTCAATATTCACCAAAATTCTTCTATTGGTCGAGTTTGAGGTACATTGGGAGAATTGTCCAATTTCGGAACAAAGTCTACGTTGTTTTCGTTATACCAGTCTCTAGTTATTCTGGCGTAATGGCATGAAGCTGGATCAGGCCAAAACATTATATCATCATTGGCGTGATGTGTATTTAAAAATTGAAGCAATTTAGAGAGGCATCTTTGAATATAAAGTTGTGCAGTTAAGGCTTCTCCTCGAACATGACCAATGTACGACATATATCCGGCTTCAGAAATGGCACATCATACTAAAATTTTATCCTCAAATTTAGATTTGCCTTTGAACTTGACATTGTCTGGTGTGTTTTCCATGTCATTAGTATAAAAACCATCGTTTCCTTTCATCTCTGAATGGGACAGAGTAAAATATTTCTCGTCATCCATTACAATAAGTTTATTGAGAAAATGAATGCGCCTACACGCACGACAACATCTAGGGATTTTTTATAATTGGGCCACAGTATATTTTGATGCCTTTCTTCTTTTTCGAAACACCACGTCATTTCGAGAAAGTGTTCTAAAAACAGTGGTCTTCGAAACATCGAATCATCTGGCTACAGTTCGTTGTGACACTCCAACTTTGTCTTTAACGGCTGCAGTTAATGTTTGTTCTCTCATGTGGCTCAAAATTTTTAGTCGACCACTTTTGGACAAATTAATACAGGGTATACCTTTTTCGCAATCTTTTATTGTCCGATAAATTGTTGCCATAGAGATATTGTGCTCGCGAAAAACTGCAACAATATCACACTTAGGCATTCTCCCAAGGTTGTAAATTCCTTTACGAATATCTGGCTTATATGACATTTTGCTGCATCAAATCGAAAAAACTAAAGGGCGTCATACCCGTTCACTTCTTCGGATTACTTACGGTTAGTTACGGTATAATATGGTTAATGGTGGCGCCAAAAATCGTTGGTTCACTTGTTGACACCGTGCTTGGTGGTTATGTATATTCTGCGACATTTAAAACTGTCAAAAATAGTGTCTGACAATTAAAATGCATTAACGGAGAAAGATAGTTTTTTCCATATTTGTCCAAAAAAGGGTCAACGAAAATAATGTCACCTGTTTGACATAACACCACGACTCCGACTGTTTTGACTTTTGGCATTTCAAAAAGACATGATAAAAAGAGATAGAAATAGTGAACAGAGAGCTGACCCGACTCGCAAACCCGTTCAGCTGTAAGCACTGATCCAAGCATACCGGGTATGTTGTTCCTAGCGCCCGAATGTGTGAACTTACCTGAACGCAACATACCGCAAGTGAACGGTTGTCGCCCGAAATCGCCTAAACTGTCAAAATGAAAACAAGTTAATTATGATAGTTTATTCCCAGCGACAATTTGGTTAAACGTTATTTGGTATAAATACAAAACATCTAAAAATTATCTCAAAACTTTAGGACCATATGTTAGTTAAATTCTTACTCCATTCTATTACATTTAAAAAAAGAAAAGAATTACCAACTATATTAGATCAGAAATTCCCACTATCCTCGTATCTTTGCTATATCAATATCAGGGCAATATCTCCTCTATCCGTATTTAAGTTTCCGGGCTTGTGGGAGGAGGGGCTTTTAGATTTGCCCCGGACTGAAAGCCCGGAATAGTCCGAGCACGTGCTTTCTCGAGCGCGGCACGTACCAGCGAAGACTCATATCAACGTTTGCGTTATGGTGTTGTATGACAGAAAACGTGAACGGAGAATACAGAATACAAATAGTGTAACGTGTTTGCATTAGTTTTATAAACTTTTTATGTTACCCGGATGCAAGAAAAAAAGATATTGTATAATTATTTTTGTGTGATAAAAGTTTCCACAACTATTTTGCTAAAATAAATTATTAATTTTATCGTCATACGGCGGATAGTTGTTCGCATTAAAAAAAAAACAAAATAAATATCTTATAAACAGCTGAAACAGTAATGAGCATTTACCTGACGTCATTTTACGAACATTTTATATTTTAGAGGTTCGATCCTTTGCATTTTTCACAAATGACAACCGAAACCAACTGTTTTTCTTACTAATAGTATATTCCGTAACTTAACCGCGGGAACCAAGGTTCTGGTTAAGCGTTCCGGAATGTAACCAAAACATAATTTCAGGATCGAGGTTCCATTTCGGAATGTGATTCCTGAAAGTTTTGGTTACTTTTACGTGACCACAACGCCTACAATTTTTTTGTGGTTGTTGTGGTCATTTTTTTGTTTCTTATAATATAATAAATAAAATTGTATAAACATATAATTATTATTAATATTAATATAATATTTACGTTAGTATAAAATAGACAAATAGAGTTACGTTGTAACTTATTTCTAATGATGCGGTGGTCCCTGCTTTACCGACACAAATTAACCAAGATGTTCCGAATCACAACCACATTTCAGTAACCATAACCTGACCACGTGAACCACAAGAAAACCATAACCACGGTCGTGGTTAAGTTACGGAATATACTATAACTAACCTAAAGTGCAAGAATGGGTTTAAAAGTTTGCGGTGTAACACAGAGAGGGCAGCACTAGACGCACAGTTTTGTAAGGTTATGTGCACTGTCTCTGTGCGGTCCTAATCATGCTATAGTGCTCAGACCAGACCGCTCACAGCAGGTCCGATTTGAATGAACGCGCTGACGACAAGGATATTAATATATACACTGGATTGCTAACATGTATGTTGTGCACGTAGTCACCTGTGAGGCAAGCAACTGGAAGGCGGCCATTTGCAGAAAAGGCAAAATAATAGAAATAATTTATAAATTTTAAAAATTATAGTTATTATTTTAATAATATAATATACATTTATTACATATATGGCAAATTCACAATAAAATAGGACTATGAATTTAAAAATATTTGTTTATTAAAAAGATGCCTTTTGCATATGCGGCGGAAAATTTGGAAATATAGGAAGTGCTGAGTCTGGTTTTAATCTTCTTATATATGTTCCAGGCCTTTTCAAATAATCAGTTTCAAGAAAATGATCACTCCAAATTTTTGATGCTTTTGTAAGTGTGAAATCTTTTCTTTTCATCTATCCACAATCGTAATATACCACTATTATTTAAAGGAAACTTGTAAAATATTTAAAACAATAGTGTAATGTATATGAACAATAATACTTGAAAAATTGTCGAGGGTTATCCTTGCTATGTCAATTTGTGCACCCAAAAGCACAACAAGAAGACGGCATATTGCCTTTTATTATGAAAATATCCCAGTTAAAGTATTTATTCACTAAGAACACAACACAAACACCAGGATATTCAAGAAAACTACCATATAATGCAATAATAGACCAACGAACGTTTGACGTTTTGCCTTTTCTGCAAATGTCGCCGTATCCCCACCACTTTAAACGTATGTCAGCTATCCAGTGTTTATTTAAGTAAGACCTTAACTGATGATAGTAAATCTGCTTGGGCCCCTTAAAACAAAACTGACCAATTACGTCATAGATATTTTTTTTTAAATAAAATAAAAATCAATGCGTTTTCTGGAAAAGCTGTTGATTGTCTCAAAACTGATAAACGGACGTTAAAGGTTTTTTCTTGCATAGACATACAATTTATATTCTGTTTATTTGATATTCTCAAAATGTCAATTAGCGTCACCAATCAAGAAATTGATGGAGCCAAACATTTGGTTTAATGCGTGGTATTCACTGGCGGATTTAGCACGTGAGAGGCCCCAAGCGCAATTAAATTTTGTCAAAATCGAACGGGAATTACAAAAGTTGAAATTAGGTTTCCAGGTTCTTTCCTGTATTTTGGAAAAGTAGGGAACGAACCCTACTAGCGCCATATTTAAAATAAGTAGTGAGGATATTCTTTCTTTATCTTGTCAGTATAGAGCAAACTTGCATATGGTTTGAAATATGGCCGCTAGGCCGCCACAAAACATATGGCATAGTTGGCGTTATTCATTTGTCAATTTAATTTAGAGAATACTATTAAACTATTAATTATTTTCATTAGGAAACTAATAATAATAATAAAAGATAACAATTTTTTTATTTTGAGACCTGAAATTTTGGGCCCCTTCGATTTAAGAGGCCCCAAGCGCGCGCTTCCTGCGCCTGTGCGGAAATGCGCCAATGGTGGTACTACAGAATAGCTATTGGGACCCGCAGAATAGAATGCGATACCAGCGGAATTTTATGGAACTAAATTAATGGCGGCCAGTAAGACATATCAAATATGTTAACGTCAAGAATCATCGTTTCTTTTACTAGAAAAATAAGTTCTTACGCTTTGATTGTGTAATTTCTTTTAAAAATGTTCGAAAAATAAGCGTGTTAAAGAAAATTAGCATAATGTAAATCAAAAAGTGCAGTATTAAGGGGTGTACGAGTGCAACAAAAATTTAAGACATTCCATAATTTTTGGAAAAGAAGATAAACTTGATCGATTGAACGTATGGAAAATAAATTTAAGTATATGACTGCTCCCTGCACGTCAAAGAATAATAATTATAATACAATTTTGCAGGTATGTAGTTTTAAGACAATTATTTACAGGATTTATAAATAAAATTTATAGTTTCATTGGTTTTACTAATATTTATCCCTGAAGATTGCAATTGCAAGTCAAAATTGTCATAAATCTAATTACGTCACAAGTAGTAATTAATCACGAATTTAAACAAACTTAAAACTGTGTAGATTTAAAATGTTAACAATATTTTGGGTCAAACAGCGATCATGCAAGATGTAAAATCTGACAGGGCGTACCGGCCGCCATGACAGGTGCGCTTATAGCGCCACCAATTGATTCTGTGGGTCCCAATGATCGTATATGTTAATAGGCTACTTGCGTGGTACTTATAATCTGATATATATCCCTAAATACCTAAAGTAAAGTTGAAAACGTATGTAAAAATATAAATTTTATTTAAAAAAATATATGTTTCTTAATATATTAAGAAATAAGATTTTCTTTGACGTCATTATTTTGAACTGGAGAAAGGGATGCATATTTAAGAATGTACCCTGTAGATGGCGAGCGAGTTTTAATTTTTCTGTCACTGTCTCTCTTTATTATTATTTACAATTTGCGTGGTTTCTGTTACTTTTATTACGTATTTCGATTTGTTAAGCAGGATTTTGAAGGATTTTAACTTAGCTTATACTCGTACAAGATTAAAATGACAAACGGAAATATTAACCTCAAAACTATTATTCAAACGTCAAACAGATGGTCTGTCCGCACATGCCGTTGCTATTAGACGTATCGATGTTATTGTTTTACGGCCATTCATTGGTTCGGCGTAATTCTACGTCATACACGGCGGTAATTTAAATATTAAAATTTCATTAATTTTTTTCTGGCCAATTAATGAAAATTTTGCCAAAAGAAAAAATATGGGTAGCAAGTTTTTATCGTCTCTTCAAAAATATTAAATAAAAAAATGGCACGCAAGAAGCCCATTACGAGAGGTGTGACATTTTTTCCATAGAACACATTGATTTTTTTATGGCGTAATTGGTCAGTTTTAAGGGCCAAAAATTATTGTCGGATTTACTATCTGTGGAGTTAGTTCTACATACAGCATGTTAAGCGTTGTACGCTTACTTAATTAACATATTGTTGAATAAACATTTCATTTGTACATTTCTTTTTTATTATTATTTATTTCTTATTTTATTTGTCAACTATTGATGATACAGTCTTCTTGTAATTAAGGGGTTAACACATTTATGTGATACTTGGAAATTATGTAAAGGCGGACGCAAAACACAAATGGGAATCGTTCACGTACCTCACGCCGACCTTCTGCGACCACTGTGGCTCCATGCTGCACGGCATTGCTCACCAGGGACTCAAATGTACAGGTATACATAACAAACATACCTAAGAGTAGGGTAGACAAGCCTCCAAATACATATATCACACATAGTACAATAAATTCATATCACATAGGACAGGCAGAGAGAAAAGAAGAGGGTTTGGCGAGATTGAAAATGTGGATTATTGTAATAATTCGACTGGTAAGATGGAGTATGAATACAAATATGGTCTAAATAAAATAACAAGCTAGTGTCTATGTAGTTTTTTATTCTACTCTATAACGTAGAGAAGATCGTATAATATGTATCAAATCAATTGGCCATATTGCTGCAAAATGATTTAGTAATGGGGTATGTTACAAACGCATTACTATAATAATAGCACTCTTATGAATCGCGATTTTATATTATATTCTTATGAGGCTAAACGTCACTTTCAACAAAAGCAATATAAAACGACATTAAAACTTCTGTAAAGTCACATGTCCAATGTAATACAAGCAATAAGAATCGATAGTGACAGGTCTATCTACCACTTTCGCACAGTTTCAAGCAAAATTGGATGCAATAGCGCTGCTCCAGTCGTTCCGTCATTTTCCTTGCAATGAAAAACCGACGAGAGCACTACACACTATCTCACTCAAATGCTGCTTGCCAGCAACAGACACTATCGACAGACGGGAATAAATTCACGTATGCGCACGAAGGTTCAAGGTTGGCTCATGCAAGCGCGCTTATTCAAATCCATCATCAGGTTTTCGGATACTTTTCTAACAGACCCCATTTGTTGATAGACCTTTTCATTTTAACGGCTATCTCCTTCTATCGCTGCAAATAGTAAGAAAATGGCGCGAACAAGTGCCAGTTAGGCTGTCAAACGAAACGTCAAAAATATTGCAGTCATTAAAATACCTGTATTCTCAGTGAAAATTTGCATCGTTAGACATTTTAACTTCAATAAAAGCTTTTGTAACTTATTTCGATAAGATTTTTTAAAGTTATCTGAGATATTCTCACATTTTACGTCTAATTTTTTTTAGAAACAAACGCCATAGATGCGCAGTTCCCCATATTCCCCATTGCGCATATCTTCTATCTCTTTAAATTGAAAAGGTCTATTGACATCAAAACTTGGACTATTCGTATAGGTAACAAATTTTTTGTTATTAATTTTTTAATGTGTATTAAGATCGCCAATTATATAGACACTAACCCAGAATATAAACAAAATTAAGTTTACTATAGGCGGTGTGCACAAAAGTAGTCAGCGCCGACAACGGACAAAAATGGTTACTCATTGAAACATAGCAAGGTTATATTTTATGTCAGAATAATTTTGCAATTTCTATTTTATAAAATATTTACAATGAATGCGAATGATAGGACGTCAAATATTATGTAATGCAGTGGGGGATGTAATAACTCTTACATAATTACCGATTGAAGTATTAAATTTTATAAATTTCCTAGAAAATTATATGAGGAATAGATGTTTATGAAAATAACTTTTCAACAGATATCTTCTACTAACATGAAAATTTCTTTTAGGTATACATATTTTCTCATTGTAAAAGATACTTATCGTATGAATAAAATTCCAACAATAGTCGTTTGATTGCAATAAAGAATTATATAAAAATGTGTTTCTTTAGTTAATATTTGAACAAGATATAACACAAGAAGCAGAAAATTGTCTTAAAATTGTATAATACTTGCAGTTGCGAAATAGAAGTCTAATTTTGACATAATTCGTCTATTTATTATTGATTTTGTACATGTAATGTTAATGTTAAAGATAGAAATTCACATGGTTCGTATTTTTTGTGTATTTTCTTTTCCGAGCTTGTGCAACTGATTCCACTTAGAGCCTGGTATATTTTCTATGAAGAAATCTTCTTCATTTATTGCGAATATAAAAGAAAGATGCTAACATCATCCACTGATATCGTGATAAGTAGAAACTTTCTTCTTTCCAATCATTCAAGTTTTCCAACTTTTTAATCTCAAATTCCATGTATTGTGCATTTTGTAACATTTAACTAATATTATAAATTATAATATAAATTTAAATATGATAAAATGGTTTACAGATATCACACATATTATGAGAAAAATTATATTTTCTGCCACAGTACCTTCGCTGGTATTTTGACTTTTTTGATTGTCACATAACATATATAGCATTTTAAATATTTTCTTTATTCATTTCAATATACTATGATGTATAATATTCATGCACAATAGCAACAACTCAAAATAAAATTGTAAATTGTATCACTTTCTCGAAATGTCAAAATTGATTCGGTAATCAAAAATGCCAATGTAGCCGTTAGAGGCGTTGACGCTTAAAATGTGCACATCGCCTATAACCTATATAGAAAAATAAAAAAAATTGTATTCAAATTTGTGCGTAAAAAAACATGTAAGTGTAAAAAGTTAATTAATTTTTAGTAGTTTTACTAGATTAAGTTCAGAAATTAGATAATAGAAAATATAGCTGCTGTGCTCATACTGTTAATATTACATGCGATTGCTCTTAACTCCACTAAGTAATCTCGCCATTAATAATTCAAAACATTATTCTGAAATCTCTGAAAGCTAATGCAGCATTAGAAATTCCGATTGCTTCTCTTGTGATTGTTAAAATTGTTGCGAACTTTTTGATAAAACCTCGCCAAGCTCCTGCCTGAAGAATTCAATTTGGAAATTCTACATTCTGAAATATCTACTTTATATTCCTGAACTTTACACAACACAAACAAATGATACTACACAAAAGGATAAAACGAAGACGAAATGTAGGCGAAACTGCTTCGGACGAAAATAGTGGCGGATGAAATGACTGCGTACCAAACTAACTGCGGATAAAATATGCTTTTATCTGACAATCTTAAGCCTGGTTTAAAGGGTCGTAAATTTGTTAATGAACAAAATTAACGAATTTATTTAGCATTTATGCGTGTATGTCACTAATTTGATCGTAAAAAGTTTTGCTGTTTATATTTTATCAATAATTTATTACCTATTTATATGTACATATAGAGTTGTGTTATCTTAATATTGGTTATTTGAACACAACATCAATGATATTAATAGCTATATTTTAAATATACAGGGTGTCCAGATTTTGAAGGCCACCATTGGGATCTCGGAAACTATAAGAGATACGACTTCGGTTATATGGGACATAAAGTGCACCTTTGAGGGCCATCTTAGATGTGCTTTTGTTTTGACAAAAATTCTCATAGGTCACTAGAAAATTGCGGGAAACTGAATTTGGTCGATATTTTCATTTGAAATTACTTCTAAATTATCAGTAATCAAGAAAAATATTTCCAATAAAAAAGTTATACCGGGTGTCTTAGGCCAACCAAGACATAGGGGGTTAACATGAAAAATAAGTTAATTGTAAAAAGTATTTCCGCAGTGCTAATTTTAAGGATTATATTGCAAATCAGTCAATTTACATGTGTAATATTAGAAAAAATTAAGAAAAATTGTAGAATTTCCAAGATTGTTCTTCATATCCCGAAAAAATAGTTACCAAGCAACGGTTCTGAAAGTTATGGTGGTATCGAGTGCGCTTGGTAATAAATAAAATTCGGAGAGACGGCTTCGAAGCCAGCCGACAGCAAAACTTATTTTTAAATTTTTACTTTCCAAATAATTTTTATTATTAATATGTTTTTAATCTTTCATTAATATTTAATAAAATGGATGCGTTATACGCAACACAACTTATTTACTCAAAGAAAACGATGTTCGACTGTGTTTGGGACGGAGATGGAACAAAAGGTAACAAAGATTCAGACTAGCAGTCAATAATAAAATTTATTCATGCCGTTTCGACCATACTATGGTCTTCAGGGCTAGAATGGTTCAGTCAAAGAAAAATATACACATGTGGATAAGCGTAGATACATAAAAAACGGACATTTAAAAATATAAATAAATAAATAAATAAATAGTTAAAAATCACAGATCACAGAGTGAAAATCGTCAATTAATAAAAAACTTCTCCTTGATGACTATAATAAACTTTATACCTCGATATATTTGTGTAAAAAACAGCTTTACGGTTACCATTATAAAAAATTGTATTCAGCAAAGTTTATTATAGTCACCAAGGAGAAGTTTTTTTATTAATTGACGATTTTCAGTCTGTGATCTGTGATTTTTAACTATTTATTTATTTATATTTTTAAATGTCCGTCTTTTATGTATCTAGGCTTATTCACATGTGTATATTTTTCTTCAACTGAACCATTCTAGTCCTGAAGAGGACCATAGTATGGTCGAAACGTCGACATGAATAAATTTTATTATTGACTTCTAGTCCGAATCATTGTTACAACTTATTTATTTTATAAAATATAAATCGCACTAATTACAGCAGTAAGAATTAAAAAATTACAACAAATATTCAAAATGAGCGCCATTTTGTACTAAGCAAAATCCGAGACGATCATAACATTGTTGTTTCACATTGCTCAGCTGTCGATTTGAAATAAGCGGTCAATTCGTAATGGCCGTGATTTTTTTTATTTTAAATGAAAGAAAAAATTTAAGAGCCGGGAGATCTTGCAAGCCATTTAAGTGGTCCATTTAAACAAATACAAAAATATTTATTGTAATCAGTGTGATTCAGATAAAATAATGTTTATATTTTATTAAAAATGAATAAAATATTAAATACATATGAATGATAAAGATTGTTTTGAAAGTAAAAATTAACAAAGTATATTTGTTCTCAACTGGTTCCAAACCCGACTCTACGAATTTGTTTATTACCAAGCGCACACGCTACTATTATGCTATTTGAACCGTTGTTTAGTAATTATTTTTTCCGGAATTTGAACAACAATCCTTAAAATTCGATAAGTTTTCTTAAATTCCTTTAGTATTACACATGTAAATTGACTAATTTTAAATATAATCCATACAATTAGTATCCCTGGATAAGCATATAAAATTTCAACTTAATACTGGAGAGATACTATTCACATATGACTGATTTTTCATGTTAATTCTCCATGTGTCGGTTGGCCTAAGACACCCGGTATATTTCTATTGTCTATCCAGTAGCGTACAAAAATAATTTTTCTATCAATAAATCTTGGAGATATAAAACAAACTTAGTAATTTTGTATATGAAAGCATTTCTCTATCTATTACCGTACCATATGTAAGCTTTTTGATTGAATTTGTCCGAAATTATTTTGGTACGACTTAATTTAATCCCGACTATTTCCTCCCAGGCCGTTTCGTCCGAAATCTTTTCCAGTTGGAACCTGTTAAATCATGTTTATAAGGGTTTAAACTTATAATAACTAAAGCAATATAATTAAAATGAAATTTATATCTTTGCTTGACATTAAATGTGTAACTAGATGTTTTGATTTTTGAACCCTGTAAATTTGTTTCACTGTTGTGCCACACACTACTTCTAAGCGGTGTAAAATATTTTACACTGTGCACATCGCTCAAGTATTTTCAGTTATAACTAAGCTAAGTTAGCTTTGCTAAGCTGGATAGCTCAAATGTATATTATTACTTATTAGCTCTAACAATACACTAATGCCTATTCCTATTTAATATTTAATATATTACATTATATACAGCGTGGTGACCGACACAGCCGAACATAGAACTTTAACATGAAAATCATATTTTCGTAAATTCCTGTTTCTCTAATTATTTTTTATAAAAAAATCAATAAGTAAAATTAATTGTGTATATTTTTCAATGGCGGAAATTAGATATGATAATGTTGAAAATCACCCGGAAGCATGAAATTATCTGTCAGTTGTCAATAGAAATTACAAAAATAAACTAACAACTTGACAGATAAATCGTGAACATTTATTAATTTTTTGTTTCAATTCCATGGTTAACCCTATTTTTGGTGTAATTTTCGACATTTTCATACCTTATCTTGTTCCATGTAAGCCATTCAGTTATGCAGAGAATAGGGACTAGTGTTGATCTCTCTGATTGGCTGAAATTGGGGACAAAAGACAAATTTACCCAATGTAATTTCGTCTTCTTAAAACTGGCACTGATGCGAGCGCCACCATCTGCTGAAGGCCTTATCACACTACAATCATAACTCTGACTCTTTTTCGCTGACTTATTTTGTATGACCAACTCGATCTATCACACTACAAGTTCGAACAACCGTTTTCTCTGGCTTTTAGTGGATTTTCATACTTGAAGTTGGTTATGATATGTTTTCTTTAATGACAACATATTTCAAATTTGTTTGACATATCAAATTGTTTCAAGTAAAATGAGTAAAAACAATGGAAAAATAATGCAATTGTGGGCAAACATATTAGGTGCGTTCAATGAAGTAAGCAAATCAAGCAAATGCTAGGTAAGCAAACGAGACTTGAGGTGCGTTCAATGAAGTAAGCAAATCTAGCAAATGCTAGGTAAGCAAACGAGACTTGTTGCTTAGTGCGCTGAACGATTTGCTAGCTATATGACGAACTGTCATCCACAACTGTCATCGAGAAACGTATATAGATGTCAAATATTACATTGTGTAATTGTGTACCTGTTGTATTTCTTTTCTTGGTCTGCGAACATATGGAAAATGAATTTATATATTTATTTTCAGATAGTTGGATTAATTTGGAAGAAGCTATATTGACTATAACAAAATATTTCAAATTTAATAATGTAAACATCCATCACAAAACTCCCAAAGCCTTTTTTACATGTGGTTGATAGACACACACCATATAAAGAAATAGAATCAGTTCAAGTTAACTTCATGTATGTAAAATTCGTATTTCCCGCCATTATATTTGACACTAAGCAAGACAAGCGAGAAAATTGTGGCTTGGATTGCTTGCGAGCAAATCAAGCAAATGCTAGGCTAGCAAAGTCGTTCAACAAATTTTACTTCCGGTTGCTTGTTTTGCTTGGCTTATTGAACGTACCTTTGATGTTTAGTACATTGAACGGTTTGCTACTTATATCCATAAACTGTCATCTAAAACTGTCATTGGAGAAATTGTAAGTTGTCAAATATAGGAATATAACATGTGTATCTCTCGTATCTCTTTTCTTGGTCTGCTAACTTATGGAAAATGAATTTACACATTTATTTGCAGATAGTAGGATTAATTTGGAAGAAGCTATTTTACCATAACAATATATTTCAATTTTAATAATGTTATAAACATCCATCACAAAACTCTCAATGCCTTTTTGACATATGGTTGAAAAACACACCATATAAAGAAATAGACATAGTTCAAGTTAACTTCATGTATGTATAATTTGTATTTCCTGCCATTATATTTGACACTTAGCAAGACAAGCGAGAAATTTGTAGCTTGGATTGCTTGCTAGCAAATCAAGCAATTGCTAGAGTAGCAAAGCCGTTCAACAAATTTTACTTCCGGTTGCTTGTTTTGCTGGGCTTATTGAACGCACCTATTAATTAGATGCGCATCAAACAAAAAAATGTCAACTTCTGACGTTTCTGCAGTGTATTTTACTCCGTAAAGATACATTCCTGTACTTCAGAAACAGTTGCGCATGCGCAGTAGAGAAGTCAGCGATAAATAGTCAGAGGAAATAAAACCGATTCCATTTCATCTGACAACAGGATCCATGACTTCCTTGTAGCTATCACACTGGAGTAAGTCAGCGATATGAACCGAAGTCATGGATAATGCGTGACAAGTCAGAGATACTACTTCTAGTGTGATAAAGTCTTACCGGATACAGAATTTTATGGTCTACAACATTTATTAAATGTTTTTTACTTAAAATAATTAAATATATAAAAATAATTAAGGAAGCAAGAATTTACCAAATTATGATTTTTACATGTTTAAAGTCCTATGTTCGCATTCCTGTATGAGGTTCAATGCAAAAACAACCAATGTCAATCACTTATTCACATAATTACTAAATGTTGACATTGGTTGTTCTGTCATTAAGCCACAGATAAAATATTGACAGTTTACTTATATAGAATATTACAATATTGTTTAATGTATTGTTTCTATTTTATATGAATAAATAAATATTATTTAAATATTTATTTGTGTAATAATGTTTTCGAAATCAATATAGTTTTCAATGTTTTCATGTGCTGCTCGTATAATATTTATAGAATTATTTTTCAATATTTATTTTAGTGTTTATAATAAAATTTATTTTGCACATCAAATATATATTCCTATGGTACATTAAAATATTATTTACATTTTGCTACAATATATTAATTTTATATCGTCGTTCATACAATATATTTTATAAAGTGTTTATGTTTGTTATAAATGTGAACAACACTAGAGATAATTTCTATACGACTATAAACGACTATTTCCAGAACAATTTAACACCCAATGAAATATCAATGAATATTCGGACCAATCAGAGCAAACTTACAACGAATATTGCATACTAGGTGAAAATTTTCAGAAACTTACCGCGAATATTAATATTGCACTGATTTGATATATAAAATCGCAAATGACAGCCCAAAATTGCAAACATATTTAACCAATCTTTTAAGTTTTTTTTTTAGTGTTATAGGTCGCGAATCTGGGGAACCGGGTTCGATCCCGATCAACGCCAAATGTTTCCAATTTTAAATGGCACAAAATTGACTCCTGTGGTGCACTCTCCACGCCAGCAATGAGTGCCCGTGAGGTGACGCCTGGTAAGCGCCCGCACGGTTCAAATATTTCATCATTACCGATATCTGCGTAAAAAGCAGATTGGCACACCCAGCAATGGGTAATAAGCCGTGATGATATATTTATTTATTTATTTATAAACAGATAAGAGAAATAGAAATAACCCAATTATTTATTTTGTAATGCTATCTTCTAACATAATTATCTTTTTCCTTGTAAAAAACTGGAATTTTGGGCATTGTCACACTAAGAAATTTACAGTAAATCCTTAGCAATATAAACAAATGAGCAAATTTATTTATGTTGCTAAGGATTGGTAATATACAGCGTGATTCATCGGTCTGTCCTCTCTTTATAACTCTTTTATTTTAAGTCAGATAGATATTGTCTATCTACGTACCATATTCATTTGTATACAGGGTGCTCCGTTTAAGCGCAACAATATGTAACTTTATATTTCTTAATGGAACACCCTATATTTATTTATTTTGATAGTAAGTTAGATTCCCTTTAAAAAAGTATTAAGTAATAAAGGGTGTAAAATTATAAATTAAGAAGTAATTTACGTTCATAAAAAATAGTAGTTCAGAGTGGAAAAAACCATAATATAATACAAAATTTTGATCCTTTTTTATTAATACTTATTTTAAACATTACACTAATTCCAAAGAAGCTATTAAAATTTAGTGACAGACTAAATAATGCAAAAATATAATAAATGCTCGAAAACTTGTACTTCAACTTCAATAGATTTTTCTATTATAAATATTATATTAATCATCTCATCTTTACTAAAATTTATATTATTCATTTTCACATCAACATCAACAATGATAAACTAAGAGTATTTGGACAACTTGTTTGTTTAAATTGGAAACAATTGATCAAATTATCCATAGCTTACTTTGTTAATAATAACATGATCGAAACATATCATTCAACGAATAAAGGTAAATAACTTCTTAATTTATAATTTTAGACCCCTTAAATGGAGCACCTGTATACAAATGGATATGGTTCGTAGATAGATAATACTATATCATATAAATTATATTTGAAAAGTTTTTCTATCTGACTTAAAATAAAAGAGTTATAAAGAGAGGATAGACCGATGAATCAGCCTGTATAAACAGATTTAAACAAAGCTTGTTTGACATTGATAATCATACCAACATACAGGGCCGGCCGAAGCTACAGGCAAGCCAGACGACCGCCTGCGGAGAAATTAGTTTTAGGGTGACTTTTTTTGAGACTATTTTTTTGCAAAATAAACTAAAAATCAAATTATAAGTTTATTGACTCGTCCAGTGTGTAGCTTTAATCATAATGCAGACAATTCCAGTTGCAGCAAACATATTTTTTTACGTTATGCTAAGAAAGAAGACAGTTTAAATTCGTTGGCGATTATAACAATTAAAATCATTGTCATATCAAATACTGAAGACGTAATTGTTGTTCAGGAAATCTACTGAAAAATACCCCCAACATAAAAAAAAAATTGCAACAAAAGCTTTTATACGGAATCTTGTACAGAAAAATACACTGATGTAACAGCCTCTCGCCAATTTGGAAAAAGGCGACATTTTGGTTTTTGACATTATTCTTGAAAACGATGATCCGTATCGAAATTTTATACAAAATAAGATTCTTATATTTTTTACCTAGGATGCGTTAAAGAGTTAAATTCTATTTTCCGAATTGCAAAATAACGAAAAGTATTTATACCGAGACTTATACCTACACTGAGAAATATTTTTTTTTCTTTTCCTATATACAGGTTAGTCACGGAAGAGTTATTTTGAAAGTCCGTTTGTTTGCAACCCAAAATACTAATGACAACAGACCTTATATAATTGTTTAATGTCAAAATGACAGAACCATCACTAGACAGGCAAAGCAATCATGAATTAAATATTCTATTTTTTTAAGAGAGGAAGCTAGACGATGTTGTAAATTGTATTTCGGGTTGCACACAAACGGACTTTGAAAGTAACTCTTCCGTGACTAATCTTGTATACGGTATTAGACAAAAATAAAACGACTCTGTAGAACCCAATACCTAAAAGAAAAAAAATCTCTGTATTTTGAATATCCAAAATATTTTCAAAAAAATTTCATTCAGATTAAGATTCTGTGATTGTTCGCGAGTTATAGACAGACACATATGGCCTCTTCTCTAATTTTTGTACCTATATAATCTAAACAAAATTGTAATAAATGAGAGGCGCAATTTACAATTTTCGCCTGGGGCGCTCAAAATTCTTGGGCCGGTACTGCCAACATGAATCGTTTTAGAACGTTTTCATATGAAAATAGGTATTGAAAATAGTATTGACAAAACATTCCTGTAAATACTAAAAGATCTAAAGCGTATGTGTGGAAGCAGTTTAAAATATTTTGTGTTGAAATCTTATCAATAGGGGATTCCACCATTTTTAAAATATAATTTCATCTGAACGTATAAGTAAAACTAAGACAGTGAAATTTGAAAATATAGATGTGACGTCACGAATATAAGTTTTTATATCAAACTATTTTCTTCGTGGATCTAAATGTTCTTGAAATATATGCTATTTATAAATTATATTTATAAAAAATAATTAGTTATTGGTAATAGTTACTAACCACACAATTGTGAACGATACGTAACGTTAGGAACACAACTAAACTTGTTCGTTAACATCCTCAAATGTGTCCGCCTATAATCTTTGAATATTACAATAATTCTTTATTCGGAGCTAATATGCACGCTTGCTCAGCGATTGTAGAAAAAGTTCAGTTTATATTTGAAATATCTGTGGTGTTCTTTTATAAAAATATTGTCAATTTGTTGTTACGTTTTAAAATGAATGAAACCATTGAGGATTATAGTTTTGATAGACTATTGGTTGTACTATAAATGACAATCTTTCAAATATGGTTCTGTAATTATAAAATACGAGCATTTATAACTTTTTTGGTTATAATAACTAATCCGTGTAACTTTTCAAGATCCTGAAATTTCTATCATAAAAATATCTAAGTAAATTGTCAATATCTACACAACTTCTATATTTTATATATCGCCCTCTCTTTATAAATCTATCTATCTATAAATGATGCTATGTGATACACATGAGAATACAAAGTGGTAATGTTGTTCGTACCGTGTGCGCGCGGTTCGGGTGTTCGTGTGATCTGCAGCATGCGACATGAACGTACACAAGCGATGCGAGGAGTCCGTGCCGAATCTGTGCGGATGTGACCATACGGAACGACGAGGGAGGATGTATCTGACTATCACCTGCAGCGGAAACAAGCTTACAGTCTTTGGTGAGTGGAATTTTTAGTATTTTTTTAGGTTATAAGGCTTATAGTATCCAATAGTTTTTCTACAGAGACAGAGAATGCAAGGAATATGTAAAATATGGGAAAATTATTATTATGTACAGAAACTATTGGAATATTCTGATTACAAATCATAATAATACTATGTCCATAGTAGGGTTCAAAGAATCAGAAATATAGAATAATAATTACACACTATAATATTTTTATTCTTAAAGACTAACTTGCATAGGCGCCGAAAGCATGGGTGCTCTGGGTGCGTAAGCACCCATACCAAATTCGTAATGGGTACGGAGTTATTGAGGTTTTTTTTATTCAAAATTACTATTTAAACGCAATTTCTGAGGTACCGAGTTAAAGATGAAAAAAGGTCAAATACCAATTGTTATCTTTAAACCTTTCAATGACCATGTGCATTATTTGTTACGAATTTGCAATAAACCCCTATTTAGTCGCAGCTTGCGTCTATGCCCAGTTATTATTATTATCGAGAGGTGGTTCATCTCTGTCCCTGTACTGCGACCTTTCTGCTGTATTGTACCCTTCGTGTTTTACTTCTATTCTAGAAGTCCTGCTTGTTTTGTGAACTCCAGGATTTTCTTTAGACTGATGTCCTTTAGTGTCTCAGTATGCAATTTCTTTGCTCCTAAAAGACTATGTCTGCTTGCCATAAATGCTTCGCAGTGACATATTAAATGTTGACGAGTTTCATCCTCTTCTCCACATCCTCTGCATGTTGGTTCTTGTTTAAGGCCCAACCTGTGCAAATGTTTGTTTAATTGACAGTGTCCTGTTACCAGTCCTGTTATTAATCTAACATCTTGCTTGCTCATTAAGAGTAAGTTGTCAGTTCTTTTCTTGGATGGCTCATTCAGGAAGAGCTTGGAGTGTCTCTGGCCTGATATGGCTGTCCAGTGCCGTTTGTGCCATTGCCAGAGCAAAGTATTAATTTCCTGCTTAACTGTTTCCGCAGTTATTCCGCATGCAGGTTCGGGTCCTATAAAAGGTATATTTGTCCCGTCTTTTGCAAGACGGTCGGCTACCCGGTTTCCTTCGATATCTGAGTGCCCGGGTACCCATATCAGTCTTAGTTTGTTACTCGCTCCTAAGGCATTCAATCTGTGGATGCAGTCCAGAATTAATCCTGAGCCTACCTCACACGAGTTTAAGGCTTTGAGTGCGGCTTGGCTGTCTGTTACTATGGAGATTCTTCTATTGTGGTAGTTCTTCTCCAATAGTAATTGAACGCTGGTTAATATTGCGTGTACTTCTGCTTGGAATACTGTTGCATTTGTCCCTAGTCCAACCGATTGCTTGTGTCTTAGTCCCTTTTGCCCCATGTATTCCAGCTCCGGTTCCATTGGTTGTTTTGGAGCCGTCTGTATAGATGACTATGTCATCTTTTTCAACCGGACTTTGAGAACGTTCCCATGCATCCCTATCAGGAATTATTATTTTGTAGGTTTTGTCGATGGTATACATCTTATTGATTCTATCAGACACCATCTGTAAAGTGGAGTGCTTATTCATCTCTGTATAGATTTCAGAGTGTCCATTTCTGCATTTATCCTCTTTTGAGAGAACTTTCATCCTATATGCTCCGCTAATTGCCCTTATCTATGCCCAGTAGTGATGCATGCGAGGCGAGACGAGATGAGAAATATAAAATATCGATCTCGTCTCGTTTCGGATCTGCAATCTCGATCTCGCTCTCGTTCTCGCATATTTTTTTGGGTCTCGTCTCGTTCTCGCGCGAGAGTCTCGCTGTAAAAATAAGCGTTTGCACACTACGTATTTACCTCGGTATTTACGTATCAGTTGAACTACAAAAGACAAGTTCGCGCCAATCGTTCCGTCTTCCGTGTATTTACAGTCGTATAACTATAATAAAGAGACGAAACACTAAATTCTAGTCACCAAATTATTTCAATACGAACATCTGTTAATACATTCTGTCATCAGTAAAACTAATTAAACATTTAAAAAAATATATTTTTTGTAACTAAAAGTTTCTACACTTTATCATTAACTATATGCCACTATTTAAATAAGATTTACTCATAAAAAAATGCTACACTGCGAACTCGCTGGTAACCAATTACTCCGCTTCACTCCGTGTTGGCTCCTATCGACGCTTAATATAAGATCTTTTACTTTTCAGGGACGACAAGAATTTTATTAACCGTAGTTTTAACTGGGATGAATTAGGGGCTGAAATGTTGGAGAAAAACCAGTTCTGTTAGATGCAAAACCGATTTAGTCTTTATTTTGCATTTCCTCGCTCTGCGACCGGTATCATTCGACTCTAACAGACTCAAAAAAATATAGTCAATTCATATAATTTTCACATTCACCTGTTCTATGCACGAATTACCGTTGACTCCACTCCCTGTACGGTACATTTTTCATTGAATTTGTGAATCAAAGCTATAAAGTTACAAATACTTTTTATTGCGAGACTCGCGAGAATCTCGCGAGATTTCTTACTTCTCGCAGTTGTTATATCGATCTCGCCTCGAATTTTAAATTACAATCTCGCTCTTGTTCTCGTCTCGCATAATGCAACGAGACGAGACGAGATGCGAGAGTACTCTCGCCTCGTCGTGCATCACTACAGCCACAGCACCACCAACGCCAGCTATCATATTTTCGTGAAACTAACTGTGTAATATTTTAATATTTCAATTTGTGCTAGATTTCGGAAAGAGGTACTGATGTACTAAAAATCTGAGAATTGTACTAAATCTAGTTCACTTGGCCTTGGGAGGTTTTCTTCTAACCCCCATCCCACTGCATTTTTACATAATTATTTTTATAAAATTATCTACGACCTTGGCTAGAGCACCCATACATACTTTTAAAAACCGGCGCCTATGATGTAAATTTTACAGTTTTATATCAAAACGAACAATTTGCATATAGTACTGATGACATTGGAGACTCCCTGTAGCAATTTGGCAATACATTTTATTTTTTTTATTTTAAACAAAATAAGTTGTACAACAGGACAAGTCCTAATAACAGTACAACACTAAATATATAAAAAGTACAAAAATATTTTATACAGAAAAGGTTAACATTATAATAATACGCGCTAACTTCATACAAACGTACTTAACTGACAATCAACAATCAGACATAACCTATTAAACTACATAACAAAAGTACCAATGAAAAACTTTTTAATAAATATTTTGAAAACATGTAAAGAACATGAATAAATGTCTGGAGAGTTAGAAACACAGGAATAATAATTAAAGGTACGTGCAATTCTATGTACTGGAGAGTTCGTCGCATAATTTGATTTACATGTTTGCAGTGAAAAAAGCTCAACATTTCTGGTAGAGAAAGATGGAATTCTAAAATAGAATCTACTAAGTAGCACAGGACTATCAATACGATAAAGTAGTATTTTAAATATAAACATCATATCAAGATAAATTCTTCTCTGTTGAAGTGTGTGCAGGGAAATATATATGGTTGGAAATTTCCACTGCAATATTGATAAAAATTTGCGTTGAATACCTTCAATTCTATTAATGTACACTTGATAATAAGGTGACCAACAAACTGTGGCATACTCAAGTTGAGAGCGGACCAATGAATAATACAAGGATATTAAGGTATTAGGATTATTGAAATGCTTTCCTACTCTCAAAATGAAACCTAACATTTTGTAAGCCTTTTTTACAATAAAATCAATGTGTAAATCCAATAATAGCCTACTATCTAATGTTACACCCAAATCTTTAACTTTAGTTACTCGATAAACAATAACATTACTTATTTTATAATCATTAATTACATTACGGTTACGAGTGAAAGTAATGCAAGAGCATTTATTAAAATTAAGTGACAGGTCATTGTTAATTAGATAGTCATGCAGAAAGTCTAACCAAATCAGCTTGAAGACCTACACAGTCATTTAAAGATTTAATTGGAGTGTATATTTTTAAATCATCAGCGTACATAAGAAATTTAGAATTAATAAAGCATTTTTTGATGTCGTTGATAAAAATAATAAATAATAAAGGCCCCAGATGAGACCCCTGTGGAACCCCAGAAGTTACAGGAAAGTAGGACGAGGTGAAGCCATTAACAAGAGTACATTGTTGCCTATTACTTAGGTACGATTCAAACCACCGCAGCAAGCTACCATGTATACCAAGTCCCTCAAATTTACGGATCAAAATATGGTGATTAATTTTATCGAAAGCTTTACTAAAATCTGTGTATATAGCATCCACCTGCGTCCTACTGTCCATAGTTCTGAAATTGAAGTCAATAAATTCAACTAAATTTGACTCGGCGGATCTGCCAGAGAAAAAACCATGTTGCTCAATATTAATAATATTTTTCACGGAGGAAAATAAATATTTATAAATTATTTTTTCAAATTTTTTTTCAAAAATACAGAGCTTTGATATTGGTCTATAACTGTCAATGGAATTTCTGTTACCACTTTTAAAAACAGGTACCACTAATGCCTTTTTCCAAATGTCTGGACAAATACCAGAGATAAGTGATTTGTTAAAAATTAATTTCAAAGGGTAAGCCAACGACGAGGCACATTTTTTTGCAAAGATACTAGGGATTCCATCTGCACCTGCTCCTTTTATGAATATCCAAATTCGACATCAAAGTAAACACTTCATTTTCATTCACTGTTAACTCGCCAATATCAACAATAGTTGGGCTAAATTCATTAGTAAAAGTATGAGATTTATTAGAATTCAAAAAAGCAGAATCAAAATAATTAGCAAACATATTGCAGATTTCATTATTTAATTAATATTTCCAATATACAATACCTCATTTAAATTTTAAATTTATAAAAGCAAGAAATATTTGCAATTAAATAAAATTGTATATTTAACAAAAAAGGCAGAATGAATTAAAACCTCAGTTTTGAACAAAATAAATATTCAACAGATATGTATTTAAATTATTATATACACCAAAATTCCTCGTATTTAAACAGAAATTTAGCTTCGAGTAAAAGATAATTCCTTACAACATCCAAATTAATACACGTCAGTACTTTCCAAATTCAAACATTTACTCCAAAAACTCCTTCCAACCGGCTACATCTAATATTTACTGGTGAAACATTTACTGGGATATTTTGCTGTATCCTGCTTATTAATTATTCGTCTCCTCTGAGACGGTGTGCCTCCTGGTCTTCCCTTTACGGGAGGATTTAAATATGGCGGTCCGGTCGGGTCAAGGTCATTTCCGTACCCTTGCCTTGAGCCTCAATCCTTCACGCTATACCCTCGAGAGGGAATTTGGAACAGCAAGTATAAACACATAATAGTGGGTGTCAGTCAACGTGAAAAGTAAAATACCTAATGGGGTCCGGTACTAAAAAAAAGTTGCATATATTTTGTCATATTATGAAAATATGACTAATTTTAAATGATTTTGTACCAAAATATTTTTAAAATATTAAACTTTTCATTCATAATTTTAATAAAAACGATTAGCACTATAACGATAGGCGTCACAACTGTATTTTTCTACAGTCTATATACAAAGTAGCCATTTGCGCTCTCTTTTGTCAACGCAAAATGTCACTTTGCCGCTCTAGAGCGACAAAGTAGAAAAAACGCTCGCTGTCTAAATTTCTAACTATTCAATGTTAAGAAATGTCACTTGTCTACATTCTTAATAAAAACGTTTAGTCAGGAACTAATGACATTGTAGTTACACATTTACCATCTTCACAAGTCAATCTGACATATAACTGCTCTGTCGGTATATTACATAACCAAACAAAATGCCGCACTGCTGTGTAAATAAACTATGGCATATATTTACGAAAACGAAAGTATAAAATACTTAGATTAGATTGAAGCTATAGCTCAAGAAGAATGGAAAGTAACGATAAATTAAAATTAAATATAAAATAAATTGTGTGAACAGTTGTGCTGCCACCTGCAAAAGTTTGGCGTGAACGCTCCTAGTGGACATCCACTTTTTCACTGCACTAGTTTAATGTACTTGGTACAAATAAATTATACAAAACTTATAATATTCATTACAAAATTGGCATTAATTTTTTGTAAAAACGAAAGCCAAAACAATATCTTGAAGTTATATTTGAATACGTTCCTATCTTCACTGCAAAATTATTGAGTAGTACTGTAAGTACAAAGTGTACATTTCATTATTTTTTTATGGTGGAGGACTGTAGAAAAAATCTTGTGTGTGTTTCGAGCGCAAATGGACATTGTCGATTTCAAGAGAATGCCGCGCTCCTGGGTCGCGCGTCAACAACCTCTCAATCGACAATGTCCCATTTTGCGCTCTTAATACACAAATAGCTATTTTGTACCAGTGTACCAAGCGAAAAGAATAAATTTTATATTATTCATAACTTGTGAAAATAAAATCCATATATTTATATATAGTTCTACTTTTCATGAAAATGTATGAAACATTTATCATTTTTCTTAAATTAAAACATATGTATTTAAAATCTTTATAACAACAAATTTTTCCTTTAACAACGTACAACTATAGTTTTCTGAAAGTGACAGCGGTCACTAGTTAACCCTCCTTGACATCAATTTTTGGCAGAATTAATGACATTGACAGATATAAACAACTTTAGTCAGTAGGCGAAGTAAAATTGCAGATATGACGTCACACATAACTAATTAAATTTAAAAAAATTATATTTAAAAAATCTGATGTGAACACCACACGACTTCCTTGTACGCAAGACCAATATGAAGTATAGACCCAAGTATAAAATTGCACGTATTTGACGTAATTTGACATTAACATCTATTTTTACCTTCCGTCACCTTTAGGTAAGGAAGGTATTGTCTTTGGTCAAAAAATTCGGTGGTGAGTTTTTGAGGAATAAGCACGTTTTGGGGTCCCTAGAATACGATTTTACTATTTTTACGATGATGTCTGTATGTATGTATGTATGTATGTATGTGTGTGTGTGTGTGTGTGTGTGTGTGTGTGTGTGTGTGTGTGTGTGTGTGTGTGTGTGTGTGTGTGTGTGTGTGTGTGTGTGTGTGTGTGTGTGTGTGTGTGTGTGTGTGTGTGTGTGTGTGTGTGTGTGTGTGTGTGTGTGTGTGTGTGTGTGTGTGTGTGTGTGTGTGTGTGTGTGTGTGTGTGTGTGTGTGTGTGTGTGTGTGTGTGTGTGTGTGTGTGTGTGTGTGTGTGTGTGTGTGTGTGTGTGTGTGTGTGTGTGTGTGTGTGTGTGTGTGTGTGTGTGTGTGTGTGTGTGTGTGTGTGTGTGTGTGTGTGTGTGTGTGTGTGTGTGTGTGTGTGTGTGTGTGTGTGTGTGTGTGTGTGTGTGTGTGTGTGTGTGTGTGTGTGTGTGTGTGTGTGTGTGTGTGTGTGTGTGTGTGTGTGTGTGTGTGTGTGTGTGTGTGTGTGTGTGTGTGTGTGTGTGTGTGTGTGTGTGTGTGTGTGTGTGTGTGTGTGTGTGTGTGTGTGTGTGTGTGTGTGTGTGTGTGTGTGTGTGTGTGTGTGTGTGTGTGTGTGTGTGTGTGTGTGTGTGTGTGTGTGTGTGTGTGTGTGTGTGTGTGTGTGTGTGTGTGTGTGTGTGTGTGTGTGTGTGTGTGTGTGTGTGTGTGTGTGTGTGTGTGTGTGTGTGTGTGTGTGTGTGTGTGTGTGTGTGTGTGTGTGTGTGTGTGTGTGTGTGTGTGTGTGTGTGTGTGTGTGTGTGTGTGTGTGTGTGTGTGTGTGTGTGTGTGTGTGTGTGTGTGTGTGTGTGTGTGTGTGTGTGTGTGTGTGTGTGTGTGTGTGTGTGTGTGTGTGTGTGTGTGTGTGTGTGTGTGTGTGTGTGTGTGTGTGTGTGTGTGTGTGTGTGTGTGTGTGTGTGTGTGTGTGTGTGTGTGTGTGTGTGTGTGTGTGTGTGTGTGTGTGTGTGTGTGTGTGTGTGTGTGTGTGTGTGTGTGTGTGTGTGTGTGTGTGTGTGTGTGTGTGTGTGTGTGTGTGTGTGTGTGTGTGTGTGTGTGTGTGTGTGTGTGTGTGTGTGTGTGTGTGTGTGTGTGTGTGTGTGTGTGTGTGTGTGTGTGTGTGTGTGTGTGTGTGTGTGTGTGTGTGTGTGTGTGTGTGTGTGTGTGTGTGTGTGTGTGTGTGTGTGTGTGTGTGTGTGTGTGTGTGTGTGTGTGTGTGTGTGTGTGTGTGTGTGTGTGTGTGTGTGTGTGTGTGTGTGTGTGTGTGTGTGTGTGTGTGTGTGTGTGTGTGTGTGTGTGTGTGTGTGTGTGTGTGTGTGTGTGTGTGTGTGTGTGTGTGTGTGTGTGTGTGTGTGTGTGTGTGTGTGTGTGTGTGTGTGTGTGTGTGTGTGTGTGTGTGTGTGTGTGTGTGTGTGTGTGTGTGTGTGTGTGTGTGTGTGTGTGTGTGTGTGTGTGTGTGTGTGTGTGTGTGTGTGTGTGTGTGTGTGTGTGTGTGTGTGTGTGTGTGTGTGTGTGTGTGTGTGTGTGTGTGTGTGTGTGTGTGTGTGTGTGTGTGTGTGTGTGTGTGTGTGTGTGTGTGTGTGTGTGTGTGTGTGTGTGTGTGTGTGTGTGTGTGTGTGTGTGTGTGTGTGTGTGTGTGTGTGTGTGTGTGTGTGTGTGTGTGTGTGTGTGTGTGTGTGTGTGTGTGTGTGTGTGTGTGTGTGTGTGTGTGTGTGTGTGTGTGTGTGTGTGTGTGTGTGTGTGTGTGTGTGTGTGTGTGTGTGTGTGTGTGTGTGTGTGTGTGTGTGTGTGTGTGTGTGTGTGTGTGTGTGTGTGTGTGTGTGTGTGTGTGTGTGTGTGTGTGTGTGTGTGTGTGTGTGTGTGTGTGTGTGTGTGTGTGTGTGTGTGTGTGTGTGTGTGTGTGTGTGTGTGTGTGTGTGTGTGTGTGTGTGTGTGTGTGTGTGTGTGTGTGTGTGTGTGTGTGTGTGTGTGTGTGTGTGTGTGTGTGTGTGTGTGTGTGTGTGTGTGTGTGTGTGTGTGTGTGTGTGTGTGTGTGTGTGTGTGTGTGTGTGTGTGTGTGTGTGTGTGTGTGTGTGTGTGTGTGTGTGTGTGTGTGTGTGTGTGTGTGTGTGTGTGTGTGTGTGTGTGTGTGTGTGTGTGTGTGTGTGTGTGTGTGTGTGTGTGTGTGTGTGTGTGTGTGTGTGTGTGTGTGTGTGTGTGTGTGTGTGTGTGTGTGTGTGTGTGTGTGTGTGTGTGTGTGTGTGTGTGTGTGTGTGTGTGTGTGTGTGTGTGTGTGTGTGTGTGTGTGTGTGTGTGTGTGTGTGTGTGTGTGTGTGTGTGTGTGTGTGTGTGTGTGTGTGTGTGTGTGTGTGTGTGTGTGTGTGTGTGTGTGTGTGTGTGTGTGTGTGTGTGTGTGTGTGTGTGTGTGTGTGTGTGTGTGTGTGTGTGTGTGTGTGTGTGTGTGTGTGTGTGTGTGTGTGTGTGTGTGTGTGTGTGTGTGTGTGTGTGTGTGTGTGTGTGTGTGTGTGTGTGTGTGTGTGTGTGTGTGTGTGTGTGTGTGTGTGTGTGTGTGTGTGTGTGTGTGTGTGTGTGTGTGTGTGTGTGTGTGTGTGTGTGTGTGTGTGTGTGTGTGTGTGTGTGTGTGTGTGTGTGTGTGTGTGTGTGTGTGTGTGTGTGTGTGTGTGTGTGTGTGTGTGTGTGTGTGTGTGTGTGTGTGTGTGTGTGTGTGTGTGTGTGTGTGTGTGTGTGTGTGTGTGTGTGTGTGTGTGTGTGTGTGTGTGTGTGTGTGTGTGTGTGTGTGTGTGTGTGTGTGTGTGTGTGTGTGTGTGTGTGTGTGTGTGTGTGTGTGTGTGTGTGTGTGTGTGTGTGTGTGTGTGTGTGTGTGTGTGTGTGTGTGTGTGTGTGTGTGTGTGTGTGTGTGTGTGTGTGTGTGTGTGTGTGTGTGTGTGTGTGTGTGTGTGTGTGTGTGTGTGTGTGTGTGTGTGTGTGTGTGTGTGTGTGTGTGTGTGTGTGTGTGTGTGTGTGTGTGTGTGTGTGTGTGTGTGTGTGTGTGTGTGTGTGTGTGTGTGTGTGTGTGTGTGTGTGTGTGTGTGTGTGTGTGTGTGTGTGTGTGTGTGTGTGTGTGTGTGTGTGTGTGTGTGTGTGTGTGTGTGTGTGTGTGTGTGTGTGTGTGTGTGTGTGTGTGTGTGTGTGTGTGTGTGTGTGTGTGTGTGTGTGTGTGTGTGTGTGTGTGTGTGTGTGTGTGTGTGTGTGTGTGTGTGTGTGTGTGTGTGTGTGTGTGTGTGTGTGTGTGTGTGTGTGTGTGTGTGTGTGTGTGTGTGTGTGTGTGTGTGTGTGTGTGTGTGTGTGTGTGTGTGTGTGTGTGTGTGTGTGTGTGTGTGTGTGTGTGTGTGTGTGTGTGTGTGTGTGTGTGTGTGTGTGTGTGTGTGTGTGTGTGTGTGTGTGTGTGTGTGTGTGTGTGTGTGTGTGTGTGTGTGTGTGTGTGTGTGTGTGTGTGTGTGTGTGTGTGTGTGTGTGTGTGTGTGTGTGTGTGTGTGTGTGTGTGTGTGTGTGTGTGTGTGTGTGTGTGTGTGTGTGTGTGTGTGTGTGTGTGTGTGTGTGTGTGTGTGTGTGTGTGTGTGTGTGTGTGTGTGTGTGTGTGTGTGTGTGTGTGTGTGTGTGTGTGTGTGTGTGTGTGTGTGTGTGTGTGTGTGTGTGTGTGTGTGTGTGTGTGTGTGTGTGTGTGTGTGTGTGTGTGTGTGTGTGTGTGTGTGTGTGTGTGTGTGTGTGTGTGTGTGTGTGTGTGTGTGTGTGTGTGTGTGTGTGTGTGTGTGTGTGTGTGTGTGTGTGTGTGTGTGTGTGTGTGTGTGTGTGTGTGTGTGTGTGTGTGTGTGTGTGTGTGTGTGTGTGTGTGTGTGTGTGTGTGTGTGTGTGTGTGTGTGTGTGTGTGTGTGTGTGTGTGTGTGTGTGTGTGTGTGTGTGTGTGTGTGTGTGTGTGTGTGTGTGTGTGTGTGTGTGTGTGTGTGTGTGTGTGTGTGTGTGTGTGTGTGTGTGTGTGTGTGTGTCTGTCTGTGTGTAACAAAATTTTCTAATGCGATAACTCTAATACTACAATTCCAAAAATTATAATTCTTTCGTATTCCTCTTCCTTACATCCATGTGAAGAGCTGATTAGATTTTGGTTATAATTGGTCAACCGGAAGTACCCTCATTTGAAGATTTTAACAATTTTTCTTGAAAAACTATGTTAAATATCATTTTTTCACAAACAGCTACTACATTAAGAAAATTCTGATTGAAAGGTGTCAGTGTCAAGGGCAGTTGACAGTATGTTTATGTTATAATTTTACTGGAAATATAGGATCTTTTGTTAGAAACTTTCTGTATGGAATTTGTATAAAATACATACAGCTCCCTTAAGGTAATGTACAAGAAATATAATCTTTTGCAAGGAACTTTCTGTATGACATTTATACAAAATACATAGAACTGACGGAAGGTAATGTGCTGGCCACATCAGATTTTTTGTTATTTTTTGTCCTAATCCATAGCAAGCTTCATTACAAAAACCAAAAAGTATATAAGTTTTAAATTTACATATCTCACTTATACAAAGGGCTAATTTAATAATACTTGATGCACTAGACGCAGAATTTAATTCTCTAAAACTCTTATTTGAAGCATTTATTTCGAAAATCAAAATGAAACCATTTTATTCAAGAAAAACTGTTAACAATTTCAGGTAATATATCACTTCCGGTTAGCCTGTTTTAACCAAAATCTACGTTGTTATTCCAATTGACATAAAAGTCTTATATACCAAATTTGAAAAGTTTTGGATTATATTTTAAAATAGTTTTTCATTAAAATCTATTATAGGCTTCAAATAAAGTACCATTTCTGGAAATTATGTAATGATCAAAAAGGGAGGTGCACAACTAGATGTTATAGCAGTCCTAAATACAAAATTTTAACTTTCTACGGCTTACCGTTTTTGAGTTTTGCGAGATACGTACGTACGTACAGACGTCACGACGAAATTAGTCAAAATGGATTCAGGGATGGTGAAAATGGATATTTCCGTTGAAATTTTTCGCGATTACAATACTCCCTTTACTTTGTACAAGGAAGTAAAAACTATACACATTTGGAAAGTATAACAAACGCTAAAATTAATCATTTTATTAAATCTTTCAGAAAAAAAATAAATCGAAAAATGAGTACCGGACCCCATTAGAAACGAGAAGATATAGATGATTTATATTTACGTTTCCTTCCATTTTTAAGTCGAATTTCTATAAATCGAATATTTCATTATCTCGAACTGATATTTCACTCGTAAATCAAATTTTCAGGTAAATTCCTATTTACGGATAGTGAGAAAAGTTCAGTGGCAATTATTGCTTTCTTCCGTCTAGCTTTGTGGAACACAATAAATTAAAACATTATAGAATTTCTTTAGAATCAGACCAGAATTATAATATTGAAGGTGAAGAATATAATGTCATGCCCAATTCGAAAAAACTTTTTCTTCTGTTGAAAAACTAAGAACATTTATAAAGTCTAGGAAACATATTCCTGATTATGTTTGTCTTAAAATTTCAATGAAGATTTTGTAGAAAAAAAGGTCTTTAAAACACAAAAAATGCCGAATACTTTAAAGTAAACAAATAACTTTTGTAGTGTATTTTCTATAACTCGAAATTTTCGTACATCGAATTTATTTTTCTTATCCATTGAGATTCAAGTTAGAGAAGTTCCACTGTTATTACCTTCCGTCACAACAGTGGTGTAGTGAAGGGGGGCAAAGGGGGCAAGGGGGGGGGGGCAAAGGGGCTATTGTACCTCAGGCGCCACCGCAGGGGCGCCAAACTGTCCTCAGGACAAGATTTTCCCGGAAAATTTAAATTTTTATTTTGATTCGTCGAAATAATATTTGAGTTTCGGGAACGACACTGCCTTCCTTCAACTATAAACAACCGGCCATTCCAGGGCGGTTGCTATGACAATGTCGAAAATACGCGCATGTGAGGTCAGTCTAGGAGCCAAAAGTTGGCTATCTAGCTGAATCCGTTGTTCCGCTGCGGCAACAACCAGGCACTACTTCCAACTATAAATTGACACATTGCATTCAGTGTGTTTATTTATTTATTTATTTATTTATAATAATAGGCCGTACAACAGGAGCTAGTCCCAATTATAGTACAGCACTAATTTACAAACAACAATGAACAATAATTTGAAAGTTGTAGTGTAGATACAATTTTATACAAGGAAATAAAATAAATATTTAATATAATTTACCATATAAATGAATATAATAAAGTTACGAATTAATGGCAGAAATATAGTTAATAACAGTCTTCTTAAATTTTATTAAGTTGAAGAAAAACATGTCTATATCATTAATATGACTCAAAAAATTATTGTAGGTTATAGGTAACCTAATTGCAGGTGAGTTCATTTCGGAATTAGTTTTAACATTTTTTATAAAGATCAAATTACATGAACGAGTGGAACGAACAGGTATCCTTATGCAGAACTTGCCAACGAGAAATGGGCTATCAAAAAAGTTGTTAAATATTTTGTACAAAAATACCAAATCGAGAACTATACGTCTATTTTGTAACGTCATGAGATTAGTGGAGTTCTGAGGAAATTTCCAGTTCATGAAAGAGATAAATTTTCGTTGCACTCGTTCAATTCTACTGATATATATTTGATATTGAGGAGACCAACAAATTGAAGCGAATTCAAGCTGCGATCGGACTAGGGTATAATATAGATTAGTAAATGACTTATAATTACAAAAAAGTTTGCCAATTCGCAGAATAAAGCCCAACATTCTGTAAGCCTTTTTTACAATTCTGTCAATATGGATATCAAATAATAATTTAGCGTCGAGAATGACACCAAGATCCTTAATCTGCGTAACTCGATTAACGGGGTTTTGGTTAATATAATAATTGAATTGAAGCACATTTCTGTTACGAGTAAATGTTATACAAGAGCATTTACTAATATTTAACAATAACTGATTATCTATTAGATACGAGCTAAGCCTGTCAAGGTCAGCTTGAAGATCTAAAGCATCAGAATTATTCGAGACGGCTTTAAAGATCTTAAGATCATCTGCATACATACTAAAATTACTATTAATAAAACATTTATTTATATCATTGATAAAAATGATGAAAAGGAGTGGCCCTAGATGGGATCCCTGTGGTACTCCAGAGGTCACAGGAAGATAATTCGATGTAAAACCATTGAATGAAACACACTGGTACCTATCTGTCAAGTAAGATTTGAACCACTGAAGTAGATTACTATGTATGCCGTACATCTCTAATTTCGACAATAATAGGGAGTGGTTAATTTTATCGAACGCTTTGCTGAAATCAGTATAAACTGCGTCGATTTGTGTCCTTTCATTCATGTGTTCCAAAATAAAATCTGTATACTCTACCAAGTTAGTGTCAACAGAGCGACCTTTAAAGAAACCATGTTGTTCAAGGTTTATAATATGTTTAAACGATGAAAATAAATGTTTATAAATTATTTTTTCTAGAACCTTTTCGAAAATGCATAATTTTGAAATAGGTCGATAATTTTCAATAGAATTCCTGTTACCAGACTTAAAAACTGGAGTAATTTGTGCTTTTTTCCAAATACTGGGACAATAACCTTCAGTAAGTGATTTATTGTAGATTAATGTTAGAGGATGGCAAAGGGAGGAGAAGCATGATTTTACAAGTAAAGAGGGAATTCCATCTGAACCAGCTCCTTTGTTTGTATCTAGAGTAGACAAAACATCGAGTACTTCATTCTCATTTGTAACAATTTGACCAATACTTATATTATTTGTCAACATATTATAGTTACAAGCAGGGGGCGTATTATTATTATTATTTGAAAAGACTGATTGGAAATAATCAGCGAACATATTACTTATTTCATGGCCATCACTGGAGCTGCAATCGTTATATGACATATTTGATGGAATACTGTCTTTTTTTACAGAGGAAACATAACTCCAAAACTTTTTTATATTGCCAGGGATTTCTTGTTCTATGTTTTTTAAATAATTATTGTAGCATGTTGTGGATAAATATTTCACTTGTCTCCTAAGCGAAGAAAAGGTTATATAATCCGAGGCATTGTGGAACCTTTTAAATTTGCAATGAGCTTTGTGTTTCTTTTTAATTAAATTTATGAGTTCCGAGGAGAACCAAGAAGGGTATGTATTTTTAGGAATTAGTTTTTTGGGGACATATGATTCAATAGTTTTATTCAAAATGTCATAAAATTTATTAACTGAATGCTCTGAATTCAAACCATGAAATTCTTCAGCCCAGTTTATTTTTGAGAAGTGATCATTTATAACGTTGTAATCAGCCTTTTTAAATAATAACACCTCCCTGTTGTTATGTTCCAATGTCGATTGCAATTCACAATGATAATGAGTAACTAGCGGTGGATGATGCAGATCTACTTTTGTGAGAGGTGTACTACACTGAATAGTGTTCATGCAATCGACATTAGACAAAACTAAATCTAAACATCGATTATTTTGATTCAAAATGCCGTTAAATTGTTTTAAATTACAATAAGATATATTATCTATGAAATCTGATGATAATGTGTTGCAGATATTGTCGGCTACATAACTATTTTTACATAATCGCCATTGTAAAAGGGGCAAGTTGAAATCTCCACATATTATAAATTTATCATTCGGCGCAGAATCTATCAGTTGAATTAAATTGTTCATAAAAATGTATAGATGTTCAGGACAATCAGGGGGAATATAAACACAACATATGTTTAATTTAGCTGTTTTTAAATAAACCGATACCCAAACATCCTCAACACTAGTACACCATTCGGTTTTATGTTTGTATTTGATATTATTTTTAACACCAATAAGTACTCCACCACCATCACATTTCACTGAAGAGGAGGATTGTCGGTCACGTCGCACTAAGGAGTAATTATCACCAATAACTTCATGATCGTAAACAGACGTGTTTAAAAATGTTTCAGTTAAACACAAAATGTCAAAATCACACGTAGTGGAATTTATTTTTATATCATGTGTTTTAGTTCTTAAACCACGAACGTTTTGATAATAGAGACTCAGAGACATAAGGGATGTAAAAGATACGAGTATTTAATATACCGAAGTGGAGATATTATTACTGTAGTTTATTAACATCCGCTTCAGATGAAATTGTAACAGTTTTTGAGGTGTCAGATTTACGCGCAAGAATTTTTCCATTCTTTGTCCACACGTATTTAAAGTTCTTCGCACGGAGTTGATCACGAGCTAATTTAAATAGAGCAGCATTTTCTTTGGTGAGATGTTCATTTATATAAATTTTAACGTCATTCTCATAACCTAAAGTTTTAGTGGTGACGTTATTTGATTTTCCTGCAGTCATGAACATATCCTTCATGCCCCGCGAGATGAATTTTACAATTATGTTCTTCGGATGATTAACGTTAACTCTATTTAAATGTGAAACGCGATGGGCGGCATCAACATCAGTAAGTTTTACATCAATTTTTGTAGATTTAGCTAAATTTAAAACTATATCATTTATGTTTTCGTTTTTGAGTTCTGGAATATTTTGTATTACCACGTTATTAATTCTGGAATATTGTTCCAGATCATTAATTTTTTTATTTAGTAAAGCTACATTTATTTTTAATTCTGAGTTTACTGCCTGAATTGAGTCTAAATCTTTTACTTTGTTGTTTATGATTTTAAGTTCTTTTTCAAAGTCGGTAATTTTATCACAGCAAAAATTTATCGATTTCATGATAGTATCGAACTTAGAGTCAATGGCTGTTAATAGCTCGGTTTTCATTGTCTTTATCATTTCCTGCAAATCTCTGTTGGGTGTGGGAGGTATACCTAAATCGGCACCAGCTGCCATGTTGCCATCTTGAGGTCTGCATGACGGACACAGCCAGGCGTAGCAGCGCTGGTCAGCAAGTTGATTATTTTCGCCATCAGCGCACGCACTATGGAACACGCGCGTACATTTGAAGCAGCGGACATACGGGTATTTATTGTTTACGTTGCGACTGCACTTGCTGCACGTTGGCATGGTAACGGATTAATAAACAAGTCCCAACACAAAAATTATAGTAAAAATGACCAAAAACACGTGCAGGCGATACACGAGATGAAGATATGAAATTATTAAAATAAATCAACTTCACTTATGTTCACCAGCACTTCAGAAACACCACTGCAAATTAGGCTTTGATTACAATCACTTGTGAAAATTTGGTAAAAATATAATAAGTTTTACCACACAAAATTAAGAGAAATCTACAGAGTAGAAAAAACAATGCGAACACTTCAACTTTCAATAAGTGTTGGAGTGAAATATAATAGTGTATTATATGTAATAAAATAATTGGAGAAAGATCGCAGACGACATACAGAATATTGAAATTTTATTAATACATATATTGCTTGCATTTACTATAGAGCGCGTTTTGACGAATTTTGATTTTGAACAGCTAAACTGTTAATATTCTACAAATTTCAGGCAGTAAAACACATGAACTGAAAATAGTAACATTTTAAGTTCAAAATTAAAATAAGTCAAAACATTGGTCTTGTCAAAGTGACATTGTACAAAATGACACGCGCACACATATTAGCTGATTCTAAGCACTTCAAGGCTGCTCGAGTCACATGTCTGCTCGCGCCCTATAAAGTAAGTTCTCCTTTTTATTTTATTTACATTTGTTTAAAAGTACTATCTGTCTAAAGATAAAATTAAATTAAAATTATTTCTTCTCATTCATTTATATTACCATATATTTTTAAATTTCTTATTTATTTCAATATTTCTTTGTTGGGCTTCTTTATTTTTTAACGCGATTTAAACTTGTATCTCTATTTGTCGTGAAAAATAGTACCTATAGTGTATTGTAGATGCGCACTTAGGTACTAACTATTCATGTATTATACCGGGTGTTCACTTTTTTATAGGACATAGGAAATACAATGTTAAAATATTCATTATGCGATAGTTCGTTCCCTATGAATTTTAGAACAAAAGTGTAAATACAAAAAATGTTCAGATATAAAAACTGCATCGAATAAGATTCAATATATTGATATAATTCGTAGCTGTCATGAAATAAACGTAAAATAAAATTTCTAATTTTTAGCTACGAGTATTTACAGTGTGCCATGGGAAACAAAACATACAATTCAAACAGTCGTACTGTTTGAGTTTGGCAGATGACATTTGTTATTGTCGTAAAGATTTAATAATTATTGCCTTCATTTAAATTATTTATCAGTAATTATGGATACATTTACTATCTCTGAAAAAAATTCAATGGATAAAATGGTATTTGGCTGGAAATTCGTTAAATCAAGCGAGAGATTTATTTAGTGCATTATATCAGGCCCGGCCTATTCCTGCACGTGGGACTATTAGCAGAATTATAAACCTTTTTAATGAAACAGGAAGTGCTATTCCTCTTTGTAATAACTTAATGACAACGACAAATGTTTTGTTTTCCATGGCACACTGTAAATAGCTAAAAATTATAAATTTTATTTTACGTTTATCTGATGACAGAAACGAATTATATCAATAAATTAAAGCTTGTTCGATGCAGTTTTTAATTCTGAACATTTTTTGTATTTACACTTTTGTTCTAAAATTCATAGGGAACGAACTATCGCATAATGAAAATTTTAACATTGTATTTCCTACGTCCTATAAAAAAAGTGAACTCTGTTATCGAAATAAAATTAATAAAACTAAAAAAAAATTCTAAATGTTAGAGTAAGAAATTAAAATTTCTTTAAAATGTCTATGAAATATATTTGTATTTATATACCCGTTTTTGGTCAAATAACTGTAGTAAAAAGCCCTAAAATGACATTTAAAGATTATTTTATGAAAAAATTTCTTACGGGAAAGGGGCGCCCAAAAGGTATTATACCTCAGGCGCCAAGATTGGACTATTTTCTAAAATTGAAGTTACTTTTTCTAAAATTGAAGTTACTTTTTCCGAAATTGAAGTTGAAAAGATAGAGAAAAGAATAGCTATATTAACCTGGCATACAATCATCCTACATATCGCGGTTACATGTTTGACGTAGTGGGGTGCTCAATAAACTGCGGTAACTGTATTAAAAACTACTGAATTTGACAGATTGGGCGGATATTTATTCATACAGACATATTTAAAACTTAAACTGTATCTGAGCATTGCCTATTCAAATTTTCTCGAGCAATTATGTCTTTCCCTTTCCTTATTCTCCAGCTAATATTTTCACACCATCCCTTTGCTAACTTCCTGTGGCGGCAACTAGTGAAATTCAAATCCACTTCCTGTCCTGCTGGAGCCGGGTACGGTGTATAGTGTCTAAAGTCCGGTGTTTCCGGGCGTCAGGCAATCTCCCGGACTTGGCGCCGGACCGACATTCATTATACACGTGCGTGACATGCAAATCATGCACACGTTAGCTGGGTACAACTGTAAGGATAGGGATGGGACAGTGACGTACGTTACAAGGGGCACATAATTTGTAATTTTATTTTTGCTAATGGGTTCTGAGTAGGGATGGCAACGATAAATCGATATATTAAAAAATACATCGAATAAAATTATTCGATAAATATTTAAACGATATATCGAGTAATTTATCGATATACTTAGGTATGATATATCGTTACGACTGAAATTTTGTGTACATTTACAATATTGCTAGGTGTTGCCATCTACTAGCCAACTAACCGTATAAATTTCAACATTTATAGAATTTCCATCGAGTGTATGTACCTACTTCGTAATTTGATCATTAGTAAATGCATAGGTAGGTATTGATTCACTTCATTGCCACTTTTATTGACGATTGTTTTATTTGTTTAATGATTAAATTACATATTGTATTTAATAATGCGACCATCTTTAAGTTGTGTTTTTATTTATTTCTTGTGATTTTTTTGTACATTACCGATCGATACTCGGTGTATTCTCATTGATATATCGAATATATCGATATAGCTTTAAAATATATCGAATGATACGAAATATCGATGTATGCTACTATTTTTGCCATCCCTAGTTATGAGGTACCTACTAATTTTTCATAAAGTACCTACAGTGTAGGTAGAAATTCTGTTGAATTCATTCTTCAGAAGATCTGAGCTCTGAACCTACATCAGTGTAACAAAATATCTAAGTAGGTAGTGCTGTTTCTGAAAACTGTCATCTACTACCAATTATACAACTAATATTATGAACTGTATGTGCTGACATCTTTGTATGATTTTTGTTTTCTCGTGTATTAATTTGTAATACAACTAGCACCACGTATTGGGCTTTAGATGCCCTGCATCATCGAAACGCACCCTTAAGACATTTTTCCGCCCGGGGCTAACTTTAAAAACCGCCATTTTCGACAAAGAAAAAAATCATTTTTCAACATAAAATTGTTTTAAATTATAAATGGTATATAAAGTCAACTAGCAAAAATATTGGATCAAAAACCATATATTGTTAATAAAATTTTATTAAAATCAAAACGTGAATTACGAGATAGAGCAATAGAGCACTGAATAGAAAAAGACGGAAGAGATAGGGTATTCTTCTTGTACTCTCGCAACATATCGTACCGTGTTATTATCCATTTTAGAAGCAAGGAAATAAATTCAATTATTTTTCGATGTAGTTCTTATATAATCATAATCAGTTTATAATTGAAGAGCCAGGGGAAAAAGATTATTGTTTTTTTTCAGTACACGAATTCTAAAGTTTGAAACTCCATGTGATGTTTTTGAAATGCTAAAGTGTATTGATCGAATAAATTTAGATACTCAGATTGGTCATTTCTTAAAAATATGCCCACAGATGGGTCGAGTTTCAATTAACGTCGGACCTACTACAATTTTACCAGTCTTACTACTATGAAACCCATATTTTTTAAATTAAATGTTATGGTTGTTTTAGAAAAAACAATTTAGCTACAAAACCTATTTTTTTCAAATTTAAGAATATTAGATTAAACAGAAGTGATTAAAAAAAATTAGATATGGATGGAGTATTAATGCAATATAAGCTTGAGCATCTTCTTCATCTTTTGGAATTCGCGTATAAGTTATTTTCGAATTGGTTCTGAAACGTTGGCTGACAGAACATTTCAAATATTCACAGGAACAATATATCTTCACCGGTTTCTGAGCTTTTTCTTTACATCTGTCACTCGTCCAAACTTTTTGCGTCATTTGGTGGTTTTATTAATGCTACCCATATTTAAGTACATATTCGGCCCTTTTCTGTAATTCAGTGGTTAATTTTTAGCAATTGGTTAAAAATTGTATCCTATTTTTTGTTATATTATATCAATGTGATTACTTGGTTAAACTTTTAACCAGTTGCTACAAATTAACCACCAAGTTATAGAATAGGCCCAATTTCCATCTCATCAGATAACCACTGATTCCGCTTTTAACTTAACAAATCTCGTACTGAACAAAAGTCAGGTAATCAAGCTGGTTTTGCGCATACAGGGTCGGATTGGCCAGTCGGGATAATCAGGAATTTCCCGAGAGGCCGCGGCTTTTTGAGGCCGCCGCTCGGTGATTACATACTAAAATTTGAGTACGTAGCATCATCTAATTAACTTCACCGGGTAACCGTTCTTATTTAGATCGTTTTTAATATTTTCTAATTCTTGAAAAAATTTCTTTCGGTGTTGCAGATATATTTCGAGGTCGAATATATGAGGTTTTGATAATTTCCTACTTTGTAGATTTTTAATGATTGGAATTATAGTTATGGTATTGTCCGGTGTTGGTGTGTTGGTTTACGGTAGGGTAGACTGATGTTCTAGTCCATTATTCGTTTTCTCTTTTAGACAATTCAAGAACGGAAGGACTCCATGAAATTTTTTCTCCATTGTGAACCTAATATAAAGTATCATCGACATATCTAAGCCAAAGTTTAGGTCTTATATTGGCTGTATCTAGTGTTACTTGGCTATAACTGAGAAGAACCCATCAGCAAACTATCTTGTACAAAATATCTATCTTTTTTTTGGAAATATGACAAGAAGATTTTGTGGTTGTAATTATATTTAGCTCAAATGTTCTACAAAATGTTTTGAATTCGTCACATATGATGTACTTTTTCCTTGAAGTGGCTGAATGATTGGTAATAGAAATTGTGATAGTTTGTAAGTAGGAGAATTTATGGAACTTTTGACGGGTATCTGAGATGCTTAAATCTTTCTTATGGATTTTTGGAGGCCCCCCCGTACAGGTGCGTAAGCTTGCTAAAATATGGAGTGAGATCTGTTCTTGTTCTAAACGAAATATAATTATTTATATTTCTTAAGAGAACGGAACACTTTGTTTTCTATAGACGTAGTAGAATGTTTCCAAGTTTCTTATAATTTCCTTGATTCTAAAGCTCTTCTATTTTCTGATCATATAAATTGGTATCCAATATTACTGTAACACTTCCATTATTTCCATTGCTTCGGAATTTTCCTCTCTCCATTTATCAGTAATTTAATATTGTCTACAACTTTTAAACGAAACTAAATGTTATTTTCTTCACTACAGAATGTTCTATATTTTAAATACTTTTTTAGGAGCGTATTTTTTTATATTTTAACATCTTTTATAACTGTTTCTATGTAGGCAAAAAATTCGTATTACCCAACACCAAAACTAATTATTTACTTTGTGGCAATATAATTATAAATTTAAAAAAATCTGATGTGGCCAGCACATTACCTTCCGTCAGTTCTATGTATTTTGTACAAATTTCATACAGAAAGTTCCTTGCTAAATTAAATATTCTATTTCTTGTACATTACCTTGCGGCAGTTGCATGTATTTTATGCAAATTTCATACAGAAAATTATTATTTTGTGACTTTTTCTATATACAGTGTAATGTATCTGCAGAAATAAAAGATTTAATATTATTATTATTTCTTGTACATTACCTTAAAGTAGTTGTATGTATTTTATACAAATTCCATTCAGAAAGCAAAAGATCCTATATTTCCCGTAAAATTATAAGACAAACACACTATCTCAATTTCCTTTGACACTGACATCTTTCAATCAGAATTTTCTTAATATAGTAGCTGTTTCCAAAGCTATGGCTACTTTATGAAATTTAATTTCTTTATAATTTTTTAACTCTATATCCATTTACTATTAAGTATAAAATGCAGTCAAATCGTATAGAGAATAAAATATTCTTTAATATTTATAATAACATCAAATGTGAAAAAATTATATTTAACATAGTTTTTTCAAGAAAAACTGTTAAAATCTACAAATAATGGTACTTCCGGTTGACCAATTGTAACCAAAATCTAATCAGCTCTTCATATGGATGTAACGAAGAAGTATACGAAAAAATTATAATTTTTGTAACTGTAGTATTAGAGTTATCGCAGACGAAAATTTTGTTACACACACACACACATCCACACACACACACATCCACACACACACACACACACACATACAGACATCATCGTAAAAATAGTAAATTCGTATTCTAGGGACCCTAAAACGTGCTTATTGATTAAAAACTCATCATCGAATTTTTTGACCAAAGACAATACCTTCCTTACCTAAAGGTGACGGAAGGTAAAAAACTGGAGATGAGGCTAAAATTTTCCCGGGCCGCTGAATCTTCCCAATCCGGCTCTGTGTGCATATACCTGTCGAATGGACATTCATCTCTTTATACCCTGACGCTTGGGCCGTCATCCTTTTTGTCTCTTGTATTACAATTTCTGAGGCATGTATCTTAGAATTGTTACCATTTTTGCCTCCTTTAAACATACCATTTGAATGCCCCACCTTAAATCTATAAGTAGAACCAATCATCTCATTTTGCTTTTTCGCCTGGCTCTTCAATTTATTTTAAATCAAATTTTTATTAAAAATATATTTAAGAACGTGCTCGGTGTACCGCCCTTTCCGTATCTACTGCCGGGGGCTATAGACCCCAAAAGCCCCCTCATTACGCTGGCACTGACAGTGTGGCTATAAAATTTTAGGACTTCCCTTTTAAATAAAACAAAAGTTGTTATATCATCAAAATCACAATTAACGCAGTTCTCCAGTCCATTAAAGACCATTAAAGAGAGTACAAGATGATTCGCATCTAAAAAGGTAAATTATAGATGATTTTTAAATAATTTTTGTTAACGCATTCCTACAGATTTTAATTTTTACCTCCCGCTACCCTTGGTAAGGGAGGTATAGGGATCGTGCTAAAAATCTCATATTGAGATTTTACAGAACATAGTATAAATAAATATTTTTAAAAATATCGTTCTGTAAACATAAGGGCGAAATTAAATATTGATATTTGAATCTGATATTTCTTAAAACAGCGTTTTAGTTAAAACCGTGCTCGTGGTTCGAGCCAATGTGTACAACCAGTTAATTTTAAAACAAAGAATATGAGGGCTGAGCCAACCATATAAATTTATTTATAGTACGTCTGTTCTACAGTCAAACTTAAACTAACAAAACTAGAATATATCTCTAGAAATCTTCGTTTAATTATTTCAAGCCAAAACAACCACCAAGGTATTAAGTTAACTAGTAAAACAAAATCTCTTAGTTCCCGACTACTCTAGATGAGATTAAAGTGTCGTACACGACTGTCACTTGTCGCTGTCGGAATCAGCCGTCGCGCCATCTAGAATTACTGTCAAATTACGCGGTACTCTCTGATCTTGTCGCCATATAGGTTAAGTAATTGGATGTTATTACTTCAGAGACACGACCTCATTTAATAATGGTTGTTTTATATAAATAAGGGAATTAGAGAGCTTCTATTTTTGTACACAAGAAGATAAAAGTCTTCCAATAACGTAATGGAAAATGAGTAGTATTTTAAAAACTAAACTACTGAGAAATATGCAATTTTTATAACCATTATCTAGTAAGTTATTATTCGTATTGTAACATTTAAATAAAAATAAATAAATATATCATCACGGTATATCACCCGTTGCTGAGTGTGCCAATCAGATCTGAACACAGATTTCGGTAATGATGATGACATATTTGTACCACGTAGGGGTTTACCTCACAGGAACTCATTGCTGGCATGGTGAATGAACCACAGAGCTCAATTTGTGCCATTTAACATTATTTTTAATTCGTAATACCATTTTTCTGGAAATAATTGTTATAAACTATTATTCACGAAAGATGACTATTCAAGGTTATTTGTTCGAAGAAAGAATAAACAGCATTTTATAGCATTAGCTTAGCAACATTTTGTATTACAAAGAGAAAGATGATTTAACGTATGTCTATTAAATTTGTGTGGTGTGACAGATAGTGCCATTACTTTCTAACACACAAAAATAGCAGTAGAGTTACAGACATGTAATTATCTACTATACTACCCCCTGTACTGATGTTTATGCAGTGGCGTTGACATTCGAATCAAATTTTGTCTGAGATCGATAATTCCTTAACGTTCGAGATGCTTATAACATTTTTTTGTGCAACCGGACGCGAAATAAGCATTTCGCAGCCGCAATACAGGCCGCAAAATTGGATTTTGCGACTGTTGTTATGGTAACGGCCGCCAAATGAATTTCACAGCCGTTGTCATGGTAGACGCCGCGAAATTAGGTAAACAATCACTTTGACACTTGAGAATTGCATGGTTTTGTTCATTAAATGTCAATCCCATAGCCACCTTGAAAGCTAATTTCTATTTACAATGAAACTGTTTAAAATTAATAAAATATGTAATTACATATTTTTTACGGAGAATTGAAGCCACTTGACTATCACAAGTGTCGTGTGTTTGCTGATTGGGCTCTAGAGCAACTTGAAGATGTTCCTGAGTTTTCCAAAAAAAAAAAAAACTTATCTTTTCAGATGAAGCTCATTTTTGGTTAAGTGGTAAACATAATCCACCACAGATTTACGAGAAGTCTGATGTGGTTTATGGTATGGCTTCATCGGATCATATATTTTGAAGAAAAAATCTGATGTGGCCAGCACATTACCTTCCGTCAGTTCTATGTATTTTGTTCAAATTTCATACGGAAAGTTCCTTCCTAAATTAAATATTCTATTTCTTGTACATTACCTTCCGGCAGTTGCATGTATTTTATGCAAATTTCATACAGAAAATTATTATTTTATGACGTTTTCTATATACAGTCTATCTGCAGAAATAAAAGATTTATTATTATTATTATTTCTTGTACATTACCTTAAAGCAGTTGTATGTATTTTATACAAATTCCATACAGAAAGCAAAAGATCGTATACCTATTTCCAGTAAAATTATAAGACAAACACACTATGTCAATTTCACTTGACACTGACAACTTTCAATCAAAATTTTCTTAATATAGTAGCTGTTTCCACAGCTATGGCTACTTTATGAAATTTAATTTCTTTATAATTTTTTAACTCTATATCCATTTAATATTAGGTATATAATGCAATCAAATCGTATAGAAAATAAAATATTCTTTAATATTTATAATAACATTAAATGTGAAAAAATGATATTTAACATAGTTTTTTCAAGAAAAACTGTTAAAATCTTCAAATGAGGGTAC